>BQNB010066833.1:0-34416 GCA_026074375.1 Tanacetum coccineum | reverse complement strand
TGTCATCGATCTTAAGCTATTTCACCTGATCTCCAAGAGAAGATATCGAATGATGTAAACAAAGTCCATAGACAAAATCAAGAACAAACCTTGAGGGGAACTCCTTTATTGTTAGGAGGAAGAGGTACACCAAAGCCATTGCCTCTCGGGAAGGCCTATCATTAATGGTTGCAGTCGTAGCTACCATGTTTATCAGTTCGGCTTCAATTAAAGGAGCCATGACCACCATGTTTGGCAGGCATGCCATGTAAGTGATGTCAAATGCTCCACAATGTATATGTTCATTTGCTCCAACAAAACCATCTCTATCCGTAACAAACCGAATAGGTTGCTTTTGTAGATCAACATCATGCAGTACCTAAATGTAATGAAATGTACTTGTTAGTTGTCATGTATCAGTTAACAGATTTTTCAATAAAGCTGGAAAGCAAGTACTAACTTGATCATAAACTCATTGTAGGAATGAAAAATAGATAGCACAAAATGGCTTAAGACCTTATGTTGTATACCTGCTGCAAAAGTAACCGCGTTGTTAGGTAATACCAACATCAAAACAACGGTCCCTTTTTTTCCCTAAAAGGATCATTAACCATTCATTATTTTTTGAATAAAGTCCCCATATATTTTTACAAACCTAACTTCATGGACATTTCCTCAGACAGTTGGTGTGCAAAGAATATCACCGATCAATTGATTATAAATTCAAATCATAATTTCACAGCAAATCAAACATATTCAATAAATAAATAAATCATGAACTCAAATCAAGAGAATTTATAAAGCTTACACTATGTATGTAGATAAAACCCGCAAATTTTAGGCACCTGCAATATTGCACCACATAAAAATTGTGAATTAAAATTATTGGATAAACATTAGGGTAAAAAACCCAAATCTTGATGTTTTCGGTTATCACGATACATGCACTTGTAGATCTTTGGCTTCTTCTTCCAATCTCATATGTTTATGTGTTTGGATAAAGGAACTGGGGGGTTGTATAACCGGTGGTTGGAATCTCCAAGATGGTTCGTGTGCTTTGGCTGTTGCAGAATGAATGTAAACTATTAATAATAGATAAATGTTGTAACTAAGTGCAGCATGGTTTTGTAACCGGTGGTTGGAATCTACATATGGTTGTGTGTGGGTAATACAAACCTTTTAATGATACAGTCGCATTAAATTAAGGGACTGTATCTTTTAATATAATAGATAGAAGATAGATTAGATTAGATATAAGATGCAATATCGGTCTACAATAGAATTGTTTTATTTATTAAAAGAATAATGTTACATTCACAAAGAATTCACAAAATTGTACTCACACAATAATTTAACAAGTGTGGTTGTCTAATCAATTATATTGTATTGTAATCTCTTTTTCTTCTTTCTTGTTGTTCATATTCGGTTGCCAAGTCATTATGTGGTTATAATATTGTAAACTTTTTATGGACTAGCATTTCTTTTATTACACTTATGTTAATTGAGTTCATTAGAAAATAATTAAGTATTCCTTAGACATGCTAATCATATATGATCCTCCTTATATGTGAAATTAAGTAAATAATGAACACATATAAAAGACATGCTCTAAGAGCACCTGATATCGATGGCTGAAGGGGTGACATCAACCTACGACGCGAGCCCGACACCGAAACTAGTGTCACAGGGTTTCGTGTCGTGATGGTCAACCTACGCCATCCGTAAATTTTTATTTTATTATTTTTTAAGCTATTCACTACAACATTCGACACATTTCTCGACGACATTTGGTTGCTTTTGACAGGGAAGTACAACCATTGCAAAACACTTATACAAAACACAATTAATACAATGGCACATATTAAAAACACAATTAATACAATGAGGTGGAATTCCTTATTTAGCCGGTTTGTACAACACATCTAATGCACTATCTTTTGTAAATAAACACGTGAAGACTTTTCAAAGGGTAGCAATTATTGAATGATTAATAGGCATTTTCAAATCACTAATTAATGTCAAGATATTCAAAAAATATTCCAAAAATAATTGTCTTTGTATCTTTGATTCACAACAGTTTCAATTCAGAATTAATTCAAAATCATCATCTATACTCTTCATCATTAATCACTTCATTATAAATTTTTCCCCAATCAGTTTAAAATTTCCAACTGATTCCATCACCAATCCAAAATACGAAATATCCGAAAGGAATAATCAATAGCATCGTGACGAGGTAAAAGACAAAATAAACTTATGTTGGGCCTCGCTTGGGTTTGACTTTGCCTTCGCAAGAGTCACTTTGACAAGCAATCAACTACCCTATCTCATTTAGTTCTATAAGAGGCTCCTTCCCAATTGGCTCCTCTTTTGGATATCTATAGCGCTTAAGTCCAATTAGGAAAATGGTTCCCAATGAAACTTCTTACGAATAAGGGAGACATAGATATAAAAAGTAAGGAATTAATATATACCATATTAGGTAATAGTATACAAAATAGCTAAATAAAAGTTAGACAAAATAAGATAATAAAAGCTATATAATTAGGGGAAAGTATAACAGTTATGATACTAAATTCTTAGGCCCTAAAATGCATCTATATGAAGGACTCCTAGGTTATAGTCTAGGCTCAACCAACTACTTCTCTATAACCAAAGGCTCTGATACCAATCTGTCACACCCCACCAAGGCGGAAACACGAGGCGTAACTTCATGGATATCATCACAACACAATGGTGTCAACAATAGAGAATCACTACATGCATAACTAATTATAAAAGACACGATGTGTCATGACAATACCGAAAATAAAGAAATCTTGCATTAATGAAAAAGGGACTCATTAATACATAGACTTAACATGCCACATAAACCTAAGAAATCAAACATCATTCAAGAAGAATCCAATAAATAAGTACAAAATGAAAATCAGAAGATAGACTCCATATGCAATCCTAAGGTCTCTCTAGCCACTTTTAGCTTCAAAACCCTCAACATGCTTACCTAAAAATGATGCTAAAAAACGTCAACACAACGGTTGGTAAGAGTCATAGGTTTACGACATACAATTCAGGCTTTAAATAAGTTATTGTGATTATAAAAACGGAACATGGCGGCACAGTTAAGCTAACTATTATACAAGCTAACATGTATTCGTACAAAACAACCAATCTAGGACGGAACGTATACCACGATCCAAGTCCCGAAGTCCATCATAATCATAGGTAAGAACATACCGATAGTCAAGTCTCAGGTAAGAACATTACCCAATATGTCATCATCACACAAGTAAATGGGTGGGAACGTTTACCCCCAATCAAAGTTCATTAAACATTTAGGCACATAACATATAAAGATACAATAAAAGTCCATTCGGTCATTTTAAAACACAACATATTACACAGCAATTAAAACATTTCAAAACATATTTTGCATCATTTCCATCCTAAGAAAACATAGTAAAAATAGGACTATGAAACTCACCTGATGCTCAGCTACTTGACAGAATCTTGCACACAATCTAAACATAACAAAAACACAAGTTACACTCAGTTAGGCTAATGCCCAAGCCAATGTAACAATCATATGATGTACTTCTAGACCTTATACTAAGTTTATAATCCTTTAAATACATCCCCCATATCATTTCCATACCCTATATAACCTTAACCATTAACTTCTAATTTTTTAGTTTCTGGCAGAAATTTGAAGTCACTTAATGACCACAAATAAAATACTAAAACATCTAGTTGATGGTTCTCCTTACATCCCCTAGCTCCCCAATAAGTTGTGAGCAACTGTGATTTTTTAGAAAAAATAATATTAAGCGAAACTATTTTATAAAAATTCATCATTACAAAGTACTCAGATTCGGATATGAACGCACACCAAAAAGTATGACGTCCTTAAAAATACTTAGAAAATGTTTTAGCGTTAGCCCTTCGAACTGGAGTTAATAGACACCTAAAATATGACATCTAATTTTTGGCTAACCCTAATTTGAATTTTAAGTAGGGGTATTACTCCCCGAAATCAGACCCAAATCTGACCTGAATTTACTGTTTCGACGACTTTTCTTGCGAAAATTATTTGACTAACTTCCTGACCTCAAAACCTTTTGGGGCCGGAATTTTTTGAAACTAGACTCTCTAGACTTATCAATGGATATAAGATTCATAAATAAAAATATTTTTATCATTAAGATAATTTCAGTTGAACACTGCCTTAAAATCTGCCAAACCCTAAATCATAAATTAACACGATCTAACCCTAATCGATCTCACCAACATGTTTATAATTCTTCACTAATCACCCCTAATTAGTCTAACATCATTAATTTATAGGTTTTACGAAACCCTAATTTATCCGTCACTTTATTGTTACATGAATTAAAAAGAAAATTAAAACAATTAGGGTTTATGAACATACCTAAAACCTTGAATTTTGATACACAAAATCACCACTTGATTCTTGATAAAAAAAATATTTTTTTCTTTCTTCTTGGTCTTGGCCGGTCGAACAAAAGGGAGAGGGAGGGGAGAAGGGTTTTGGTATTTATAGATTTTACAATTGTGTTTGAGATAAATACAAATTAGAATTTGATTTGGTTTAAAACTTTGTTTCCTTTTTCCCTTTTCCTTCCCAAAACCGGTGGCCAAACACCCCTATATATTTATTTTTATATTTTTTTATTATTATTTACATAATAAACCCTTAATTTTGACATGTTTATAGAAAACCTTTTATTTATCTTTAAACCTTTTAAATTATAACTAAATTAAATAACTATAAATAAATTTCATTTCTAATTTTTATTTTACTAACTTAATAAAACTAAGTTCTAATTTCTATATTTTCTAAACTAAACTTTTAATTTTTACTAACTACTAACACTTAAAGATATAAATACGTATACATATACATATAAATACGTACACACATAGAATTATACCATCATTTTCATTGTCACTAAAATGTGAACAAAATGAAATGCCCATAACAACCATAAACTCAATCACAATGAGACGATCACGCTCTATGGATTGGTAGCCAAACTCACATAAGATCACATAAACACATAATTATATAGCACATAATGATGTTCAAGCCAATACTAACGGTTTGACTAACCTGCTCAAGGCACAGTTGTCACAGTATCCCCTCCTAAGGGAAATCTCGTCTCGAGATTTAACTACTAGATTCACCAGCATTATCAACAAAGAGTTGGGGATACCTAGCTTTCATACGGTCCTCGCGCTCCCATGTGAACTTAGGGCCACACTTTGAATCTCATCTAACTTTCACAATCGGATTCCCACTTCTTACAACTTCGCTTGCCCATACAAGGGTACAATATAATGAACATACAACTACATGAACATCGCCTGTCTTCGAGGAAACTCGTCAAAAACCCTAACCCCGCAACTCATCAAACAAGAACTGTCTTGGAACTAAGTTATGAGTTGTTACAAAGCTCAACGTTTTTGAAGAATCGGCTCGACTTCGAGTTTATTCAAAATAAAACATTAACCAAACCTCATAAGGACATTTAAGGGTGCACTAAGGTCTACCAGTAAGCCTATGTACCCAACTTTAATTAGTACTTCCAACTCTAACTTGCTCAATGAGTACGTGTGGATACGTAGTTTTCATAAAATCCTCATAACCTCGCTTCGAGTTCCAGCAAACTTTAACTATCGAAATCCTACTAGGCTTCAAACTTTTAACCCCACGATCGATAATCTTGACAGGTTCTTCAACAAAACAAAGAGTTTTGTGTACTTTAATTCTTTCCAAAGGCACGTGCATATTTGCATCCGTCTAATACTCCTTTAAATGTGAAACACATCAAATACACTACTAAATGCACTACATCTTTCCAAAATGCACTACATCTTTCCAAGATGACACTTCCAACATCACTTTATCACCAACTTCAACTCTAAATGTTTACGCATATTGCCAACATGGCTCTTTTGGCAATCTCTAGCCGCTTTGAGCTTTTCTTTAATCAATATCACCTAATTTGTTGTCTCTTGTACCAATTCTGGTCCAATCGACCGAATTTCTCCAATTTCAGCCCAAAGAACATGTGACCTACACTTCCTTCCATACAATGCTTCAAATAGAGCACATCAACACCCGAATGATAACTATTATTAGAAAACTCAGTTAAGGGTAGATGAGTATCCTAATTACCACAAAAAAAAATCAATCACGCACGCTCTTAACATATCCTTCAAAGTCTGAATGGTACACTCACTTTGTCCATCCGTTTGAGGATGATAAGTCGTACGCATGTTTTAGCCGTGTTCCCAATGCCTTTTGCAATGTCTACCAAAGCCGCTGTTGGGACTTAAAAGACTTCATGGATTCTTAGAAGTTACTACTGCTCAGGTACATAATGGAAATTATGCTAAGTGGTTAGTACTGGTAGTATAATGTTACCACTGCTAGTTACTACTGTTAGTATAATTTAGTACTGATAGCATAAAGTTACTACTGTTAGTTGAAGTTAAGACTGCTCAGTGTTGAAGACTAAAATATAAGCTAAGTAGTTAGTGCTGCTAGTAGTAAATGTTAAGACTGCTAGTACAAGTTACTATTGTGAGTATATATTAGTACTGCTAGTACTAATATTACTACTGCTTATGTTTATTAGTGCTGCTGGTGAAAAGATTACAACTGCTGATTACAACTGCTTGAAGACTTTCTACTGTCAAGAGGATAAAGACGAATTAAAGAGATAAAGATTGTTTGGAGAACAAGAATACTTGTGAAGATAAGTATTGAGATATTTATGTACAAGATATACATAATGTATTTATTTAAAAGATTACGTTTATGTTTAGAAAAGATTAAGATATCTTAGGAATGTATTGTAAGCCGACTAGGACTCCTTAAGTCTATAAAAGAGCTCTGGGCATTTGTTGAGGACTATCAGTTTAATAGTAATATTCATAGTTGTCACGTCGATTCAGGGAAACTTCAAGGTTGTAAACCTAGTATAGTGAAGAGTACTCGTATATTTGATCTTAAAAATATTAGAGGTTGGGTTATCATTTCTTTGTTTGTTCGAGAATTACTGTTTATTATAAATACTTTAGGTTCTTAAGGTGTAGATTCTGCATACACTTTAATATACATACAAAGTTTCTACGACAACTTATTTTGGATTTATCCAAGGTAATTTAACCTTAGACAATTTAAGGAATCGATCTAGGTTTGGGATCAACAGCCGCGAAGTAAATCTTCCACCACGATCTAAGATTATCGACACATGCACTCCATGCCTTGTTACTATCTCATTAGTGTAAAGTCTCACCAAATTCTCCATTTTAAAATCTTCATGTACTACCATGTAATAGGCATACCTTAGTCAGTCTATCAACTATTACCCAATTCGTATCATGCCTACTCTTCATCTTAGGTAACTTGATGATAAAATCCATAGTGATCTTATCCCACCTCCATTCGGATATCTCGGGCTGTTGCAATAAACCCAAAGGTCTTTGATGTTTCAGCATTCACCTTTAAATAGGTCAAACAATTGCTAACATAGGTAGCAATATCCTTTCCATACATGGCCACCATACATATCTCTAAGGTCATTGTACGTCTTATCCGCTCCCGAATATACCAAGTACCTTGATGCATGAGCCTCGTCCACCATTAATGACCTTACACTTCTTAACAATGGATCCCATAGTTGGTTCATAAAGTACAACCACCATCTTCCTTACTTTCCATTTGTTTATCTAAATCGTGTAATATTTCTGCTGGCTTGTTCTCTTCCTTGAATGCCTCACTCTGGGCTGCCAGTACCATCCTTTTAACTCTAGACTGAATGGTCATAGCCATTGTTCGTAGACGTACAGGTTTCACTCGCTCCTTCCTACTCAGTGCTCTTACTACGATGTTCGCCTTTCCCAGATGGTAGTGAATCTCACAATCATAGTCACTAAGAAATTTAACACCCAACTTCTCTTTCGCATATTGAACTTCGTCTGGTCAAATATATGCTGAAGATTCTTATGATCTGTGTAGATAACACTGTTTATTCCATACAAGTAATGTCTCCAGGTCTTAAGATCAAACACTATTGCTCCAAATTCTTGGTCGTGCATAGTATAATTCTTCTCATGGATCTTCAACTATCGCAATACCTATGCAAACTTCGAGAAGTTCAAAATCAACTGTCGATAGTACCTGCCAATCCTAAGAACAATCATATCTTGGTTGGTGTCTTAGGTACTTTCCAATTCTTCACTACTTCTATCTTACTAGGGTCTACGTGAAAACCACTATTGTTGACTACTTGCCCGAAGAAATATACTACTTGTAGCTGAATCTCACAGTTGGACAACTTGGCAAACAACTCCTCCTTCTTCAACAACTCCAACACAACCTTCAAATATACTTCATGCTCCTCTTTTGACTTCGAGTATATGAGAATATTGTCAATGAACATAATGACAAAGTTGTCCAGATATGGCTTGCACACCCGGTTCATAACAACCGCTGATGCATTGGTCAACCCAAAAGGCATAACCGTAGACTCAAAGTGTCCATACCGCGTCCTAAATGCGGTCTTTGGAATACATCTTTCGTGCTCTCTCAGCCAATGATAACCAAATTGAAAATCTATCCTAAATATATAACGAGAATCTTGTAACTGGTCGAACAAGTCGTCGATCCTGGGGAGATTCTTGGTGGTCAGCTAGTCCAACTCTTAATAGTCTATGCACATTTGAAATGAACCGTCCTTCTTCTTGAACAACACAAGTGCTCCCCACAGAGAGTGACTCTATCGAATAAAACATATATCAAACGAATCCTAAGGGTTACGAACTATTGAATAGGGTAGCAAACGAATATCGAATCAAAGGCTAGAAAACATATAAGGGATTTCACATATGGAAATAGTTGCGGATCAAATATCATAAGAATCCTTAAAAGAAAAGATAGAATATATCTACCGATAGAAAACACAAAGAAAGAATCAACGAGCGTACCACAACAAAAGAAACACATAACGAATAACATTACGTATCAAGATTGATAAATGAAAAGATAGGATTCTTATACCAATAACCGACTTTACTCGAAAGAACCAACTAAATAATATTTTTATACAAATCAATTTATAATAATAAAGAAAGTCGTTTTAATTTTAAAAATCATTTAAAAAATCGTCTTAAATATAATCTTTATAAAATTCATTTTAATCATGGTTGTCATACAATCCAGAGATAATTATTTAACAGTGTATCGCATCTTACCCATATAAATTACTTTAAACATCCTTTTTATAATTATAAAATTTATCAAAAACAAGCATATAAAAAAAATATTATCATATCTTATTCATAAATATTATCAGAAAAAATAGTTTTGTCAGTCAACCAATTATCATATTGTTTCAAAATTTATTGTAAACATAGTTTCTAAAAACACAATAAAGAGACATTTCCATAAAAGTGTTGTATTCATAAAATCATTTCAAAATAGTTTTCCCTAAACACCATCAAGAAATACTTCAAAAGGTTTTCATAATTCGACATTAATATAAAATATGTTACTCAAACAAGGACATCGTAATACCAAAAGAGATTGTAAAATACCGTAAAGACTCTAACATAATTTTATTGTTTGAAAGCAAAAGAAAGTACCATGAACCATATAGTCAGAATAACAGTGAAGCGAACATGCCCAAGAGAAATTCATACGAAGACATTACGAAACAAAAGAAGAACGTAAAGACTAATCCGTTCTTACGATCAAAAGAAAAACCATAGAAAAATGTCAGTACTAACATGTCGCAACATTTTAAGAAAACCAAAGGATATATTAAGAATGGAGTAATGATCTGCACTAATACTTTAGGAACAATTAGCGCTTAAAAGAAAATTTTGATACTCATACGAGTAATCAATACAACGAAAGAACCAATGGAACGTACCAATATCTAAATAAGCAGATCCGAACAACCAATATTCATCAAGATGCCGAATAGAAAAGTTAGATCATCCATACCGCCATGGTACGAACAAGGAATGCTAAAATGAGTTTTATATATCCGAGCAAATAATTGAGCAGACGAACAAACTCAATAATCGTAATAATAGCAATAACGAGTATCCAGGGTATCCGTAAGCGATAGATAGAAGGAAAACTTACTAACTTGATAACTATTCCTAATACAACCGCACATAAAATAACATCTTACACTACCAACTAACAAGTAAACACCGATCAATGCAATCATGGTCACAAATCTACGTGTGTGATGCCTTTATAATTATGTTGGCCACCATAATTATAATTGCATCCTTTCACATGTATACTTACTTCCAAGACTAAACCTCTCAATGAAAACGCACAAATAAGCACATATACGACATTGCACATCTTAAACCACTCCAATATAACACAGAAAGGATGGTCCATCAAAAAAATACTTACTTATCTAAAGATAAAATCGTAACAACATAAAGAAACGAAAGTCTCGCAGCGCCTCCAAAATATGAAATATCCGAAAGGAATAATCAATAGCATCAGGACGAGGTAAAAGATGGAATAAACTTATGCTGGGCCTCGCTTGGGTTTGACTTTGCCTTCGCAAGAGTCACCCGACATCGCGGGTCCATGGTAACTACGAGCATTTGATAAGCGACCAACTACCCTATCTCCTTTAGTTCCATAAGAGGCTCCTTCCCAATTGGCTCCTCTTTTGAATCTCTATAGCGCCTAAGTCCAATTAGGAAAATAGTTCCCAACAAAACCTCTTACGGATAAGGGAGACATAGCTATAAAAAGTAAGGAATTAATATATACCATATTAGGTAATAGTAGACAAAATAGCTAAATAAAAGTTAGACAAAATAAGATAATAAAAGCTATATAATTAGGAGAAAGTATAACAGTTATGATACTAAATACTTATGCCCTAAAATGCATTTATATGAAGGACTCCTAGATTATAGTCTAGGCTCAACCACCTACTTCTCTATAACCAAAGGCTTTGATACCAATCTGTCACACCCCACCAAGGCGGAAACACGAGGCATAACTTCATGGATATCATCACAACACAATGGTGTCAACAATAGAGAATCACTACATGCATAACTAAATATAAAAGACACGATGTGTCATGACAATACCGAAAACAAATAAATCTTGCATTAATGAAAACGGGTCTCATTAATACATAGACTTAACATGCCTCATAAACCTAAGAAATCAAACAGCATTCAAGAAGAATCCAATAAACAAGTACGAAACAAAAATCAAAAGATAGACTTCATATGCAATCCTAAGGTCTATCTAGCCACTTTTAGCTTCAAAACCCTCAACATTCTCACCTGAAAATGATGCTTAAAAACGTTAACACAATGGTTGGTGAGAGTCACAGGTTTACGACACACAATTCAGGCTTTAAATAAATTACTATGATTATAAAAAGAGAACATGGCAAGATAGTTAAGCTAACTATTATACAAGCTAATATGTATTCGTCTAAAACAACCAAATCTAGGACGGAACATATACCACGATCCAAGTCCCGAAGTCCGTCACAGTCATAGGTAAGAACATTACCAGAAGTCAAAGTCATAGGTAAGAACATTACCCGAAGTTAAAGTTATAGGTAAGAATATTACCCGAAGTCAAAGTTATAGGTAAGAACATTACCCGAAGTCAAAGTTATAGGTAAGAACATTACCCGAAGTCAAAGTCATAGGTAAGAACATTACCCGAAGTCATCACCACAAAGTAATAGGTAGGAACGTTACCCCCGATCCAAAGTCATAACATTGAGCACATAACATATAATAGCTACATAAAAGTCCATGCGTCAATTAAAACCACATAATCATAGAAATTAAAACATTTCAAAACATATTTTGCATCATTTCCATCCCAAGAAAACATATTAAAAATGGGACTATGAAACTCACATGATGCTCAGCTACATGATAAAATCTTGCACACAATCTAAACATAAGAAAAACACAAGTTACACTCGGTTAGGCTAATGCCCAAGCCAATGTAACAATCCTATGATGGACTTCTAAATCTTACACTAGGTTTATAATCCTTTATATACATCTCCCAAATCATTTTCATACTCTATATAACCTTAACCATTAACTTCCAACATTTCAGTTTCTGGCTGAATTTTGTAGTCACTTTATGACCACAAATAAAATATCAAAACACCTAATTGATGGTTCTCCTTACATTCCCTAGCTCCCCAATGAGTTGTGAGCTACTGTGATTTTTTAGAAAAAATAATATTAAGTGGAAACATATTTATAAAAAAATTCATCATTACAAGTACTCAAATTAGATCTGAACGCACACCAAAAAAGTTTACGTCCTTAATAATACTTAGAAAATGTTTATACATTTGCCCTTCGAAAAAACCATGGAGTTAATAGGACACCTATAATATGACCTTTGAATTTTTTTTTCCAACCCATTATTTAATTTTTAAGTAGGGGTTTTATATCCCGAAATTAGGACCCAAATTGACAGAATATTACTATTTCGACAACTTTTCTTGCAAATATTATTTGACTAACTTCCCGACTTCAAAACCTTTCGGGGCTAGACTTTTTGGAAACTAAACTCTCTAGACTTATCAATGGACATAAGATTCATAAAGAAAAATGTTTTTATCATTAAGATAATTTCAGTTGAACACTGCCCTAAAATCTGCCAAACCCTAAATCATAAATTAACGCGATCTAACCCTAACCGATCTCATCAACATGCTTATTATTCATCACTAATCACCCCTAATTAGTCTAACATCATTAATTTACAAGTTTTATGAAACCCTAATTTATCCATCACTTTATTGTTACATGAATTAAAAAGAAAATTAAAACAATTAGGGTTTATAAACATTCCTAAAACCTTGAATTTTGATACACAAAATCACCACATGATTCTTGATAAAAAAAATATTTTTTTCTTTCTTCTTGGTCTTGGCCGGTCGAACAAAAGGGAGAGGGAGGGGAGAAGGGTTTTGGAATTTATAGATTTTACAATTGTGTTTGAGATAAATACAAATTAGAATTTGATTTGGTTTAAAACTTTGTTTCCTTTTTCCCTTTTCCTTCCCAAAAACGGGGGCCAAACACCCCTATATATTTATTTATATATATTTTATTATTATTATTTACATAATAAACCCTTAATTTTGACATTTTTATAGAAAACCTTTTATTTATCTTTAAACCTTTTTAATTAAAACTAAATTAAATAACTATAAATAAATTTCATTTTTAATTTTTATTTTACGAACTTAATAAAATTAAGTTCTAATTTCTATATTTTCTAAACTAAACTTTTATTTTTTACTAACTACTAACACTTAAAGATATAAATACGTATACATATACATATAAATACATACACACATAGAATAATACGATCATTTTCATTGTTACTAAAATGTGAACAAAATAAAATGCCCATAACAACCATAAACTCAATCACAATGAGACACTCACGCTCCATGGATTGGTAGCCAAACTCACATAAGATCACATAAACACATAATTATATAGCACATAATGATGTTCAAGCCAATACTAACGGTTTGACTAACCTGCTCAAGGCATAGTTGTCACAGTTTATACAAATATTCGCGTAAAAATGATATTTATATTTAATGATATTCATGTTTTGTTAATAACAAATATAATGTCATACTACGTAAAAGTTTACGTAAACAAGTTATTTAGTCGAAAAGTTTACTTGACGACGACAAATCACTTAAGGTATGAATATGGCATTATTATACATAGTTAATGATCAAAGAAAAATATTATCATTTGCATAAACCTTTTCTAATCAAATGATTTAAGTTAACACATGATTAGTTATAAGCTAGTTATATTAATCATGTAAGACAAAATAAGATTAACCATAAGTGGAAACAATCTTTCCAAATCTTCCCAAATCTAGAAAATCTTTCCTTATTCATGATAAGAAATATTATCTTCTAGAAGAATCTATTAAACTATTTTAATAAGTACAAAACAATATTTTGTATAGATTTGGGGTTAATCGCAAAATGATAAATTTTGTCCCAGATCCTCTCACGGATCCACCAAAAGCACTGGACGGATCTAGGAGATGGGGGATGTGGGTCGTATTGTCCAGCTGTTTGGGACAGATTTGAATTTCAAAGATTTGCCTATAAATAGCAACCTTAAGTCTTCATTTTAGACAACTCTTGACAAACATTCTTCTCATACATATTTTATCTTTTATATATTCTTTGATCATTATACTTGTTACATAATCCATTAAAAAGTGATCAACTCATTCCACTCTTTAGTGAAGAACACTCAAGAAGGCGTCAAGCTTCAAGTGTTAATAGTTTAGTTGTGTCATCACGTTTATCTTGTATATCTTGTGTTGTGTGTTGTGTGTATCATATGTGTATGATAGGTTAGTATTTAGGCCTTAAAATACATAGTGTGTTAGATTGGTTCTATCTCGAAGTAGAACTCGGTATTTAGCTTAGTACCGAAAAAAGTGTAAGCGACGTGTATGGTTTTCTCCTCCTAAAGGGAGCTTGTTGACATAGTAAAGATAACTCTTAAGTTGGGTACTTGGGAAGTGGAGTAGGGCAAAGAGGAGCTTCGTAGCCGAACCACTATAAATCATTGTGTCATCGGTTTGATCTTTCTTATCTTGCTTATATTTTGTAGATCGTTTATTTACTTATTGCATAGCTATCATATACACTTGTGTATATCTCTTGAATTCACATAAGTTGACAATCTAAGTTTTAATTTTAAAATGGTAAAAACTATTCAACCCCCTAGTTTCCACAACATACTAGGAGTGTCTTGTGTTTTAATTCTTCTCGTTTATTCTTTTGTGTTTGAATTCATCATTTTTGTAATCATGCTTTGTTTTGTTTTTAACCTCGTCTTAATTTCAATCAAAGGTATTTTGCAACAAAATAAGTGTAAAGGAAATATCTAGTTTTTAAGAACCAATTCAAACATGATAAATAAATTGCTTAGATTAATTTATGTCAGTTTCAAATCATATGATTGTATTGACTAATCCCAGGTTTCATGCAGTAATTCATACATGAAATAACTTATATAATCGCGTACAAAAAGTTTTTCAAAGAAAACAAAAAGAAAATATTCTCAGAGGGTGGAGACGGCGTCAGGATTTATCATGACGGCGTCGTGAGCTCAGCTACAGGAAAATTCAAAAATTTTCAAGTATTTTCAAAAAATAATTTGCACAACATTTACAATATGTAATTCTTTTATAAACCTGCAGAAACCTATGATTATATCATTACTCTCATCATATCTTTACTGCTTTCATAAAGTCAAACCCTAAACTCTCGTCTGTCCCGCCGATTTTATGCTTGGTGTAGTTGTCTTTGTCTTTGAATACATGTTATATTTGATGAGAAGAAGCTTGTAAGTTCTTAGGAAGTTTCATTAGACGATTCTTGGAGAACGATTTAACCGGTTATCTCATGTTTCTTCCCCATTTTTGAGCAAACCAGGGGAGTACTAGTTTCTTTTACTTGTTTTCTTTTCCCTTTATTTGTTTTTTGTTTTATAACGTGGTACTTCTAAAGAACATTGAGGCTAATGTTCAATTTAAGTGTAGGGGGAAATAAGCCTTCAAAACTATTCCTTCAATTTCCATTTGCTTTGTCCTTAAAATGATGGGTAATATATCGATAACAAAGCTTAAAAGTAATTTTGACCAAATTATTTTTATGACACACACTAACTAAAACGAGATTAATAGTGTCTCATGGATAGGAATGTCTATGAATAGCATAAAAACCCTCAAAATTTCACCCCAAAAATATGAGGTTCGCCTTTAGATCAATAGGAATTCGAGTATCTATTTTTGATACCCAAGATAATTTATACCTTTAGCTTTCTCGAGTTAAGGTTCAAATGCAGTCATATGTGTCTATTCCGTCATTACGGATGTGTACGTATGGTCTTTGTCACCTTTTCTGGAGCATTGGCATCGATATTAAATTATATGAGTGTACGGGTAGTATATTAAATTCTAGAACTTGTTTTTATGATGCATCTTGAGACCACATAGTAAGTATTAGGATTTTGCTAAGCAAAAAAGCACTAGGATTAACCCATGTTTTAAACCAGTAATTGTTATTATGGTCACAACGACTATATAACTATCCCACACCATGCGCATGCCTCATTTATCGCAGGATTACCCAAGTTCAACCTCAATCCTATCCATTGTTCACGGATCTGTAATCTTTCTAGTTAAGCTGGACTATTAATGAAGAGCATTGTCACCTTTGAACCAATTTTTACACCCAAATCACCTTAGCCTACCTAATATGTACTCACTTTTAGCACATTATTGTTTTAACCCAAGTTAATTATTGAGTACATGGTTGTTAAGTCCTTATCCTTATAAATACTGTTTTGGGATGGTTGGGATTCAATTTAATATTACAAATAATGCAGAAAAGAAGTATGAAGAAATTAGTAACCCCAATAGAGCTCAATAAGCTCCATGTTATGTTGATCCGCCCCAATTCGGGTCATTAACCAGATTGTAGTTATCGAGTATGTAAAAGTTCAAGTGTAGGGGTGCATTTATAAACCCACATGATGTATTATATAATTAAGGAATGGCAGAGCAAAAGTGTATAAAAAATGTATATAAAAAATGTATATAAAAAGTGCAAAAAATGTACGGGCTGCCATTTGTTTATGTTTATGTTTATCATAGAGTTACGAAAAGAAAAATAAAGAGATGGATGTAGAATTTTGTAAAGTTTGTATATCTTGTCCGAGTCTTTGGCTTAGCAACCCAACCAACGTGTATTCTTATAAATAATTAGCTAACCATTACACTCTAAATTCACCCAAAAGTCACTCCCTAAATGTATCCCATCCATTTTTGTTTTTGTTAATGTTATCTTAAACCTACACCCCACAACCCTTTAAAGACCTCTTTGATAGTAATGATTAATACTTGCGCCCAGCGGTAGATGTTTGATCCTTTACCAAGCCTATGGTAATTTATATGCTATGTGTTGGTCCTACTTCAACACTTCTATAGATCGAATTCCTTAAGCTTGTTTAAGGTTTACTTATATTAGATAAATCTAACACAACTGTAGTAGAAAATTTATGTGTATGTATTAAAGATTATACGGAATCTAATCTTTAATAAGAAGAATTTTCAATGGAATAGTAAAATACAATGATTCAACAAAATATAAAAGCTCTGATATTATTAAGCAAATAATACGAATACTCTCAAAGTATTAGGGTTAAAAAGACCTTGAAGCTATGATATTTCTATGAATGACTCGTTTAGGTTTGATACTCTATCAAAACTATATATTCAACTCTATGCTTTAGGACCTCCTTTTATACACCAAAGAGTCCTAAATAGCTTACAATACTTTCCTAAGTAATCATAATCTTCTAAACAAATAACTTATACATATCTTTTACCAAAATATCTCATACAAATCACATAAGTAGTAATAACTAACTTAACAGTACTAACTTCTTTACTAGCAGCATTAACTCCTTCAGCAGCATTAACTTTGTACTATTTGTAGTAACTTTTGTACTAGCAGTAGTAACTACTTAGCAGTTTTTCTTTTAAGTCTCTGAGTAGTCTTAACTTCCACTACCAGTAGTAACTTCCTCTAGCAGTAGTAACTTTCTCTAGCAGTAGTAACTTTGTACTGACAGTTGTAACTTCACCAGCAGTTTTAAACACTTAGAATAATTTTCAATTGAATATATCTAGCAGCGCGAACTTTGACTGAGTCACATTCCCATCAATAAGAACAGTAGTAAATCAAAAAGCATCAAGAGCTTAAATCCCACCAAACCTCCCCTAAACAAGATATTTATCTCTAAAATCATCGAGTTTCTCATTAAAAGCTTCTAATCAACCAGGAGGATGCTACCAAACACTTCATATTCTTTAAGCTGTTTTGTGAAGAGTTTAAGAGAAGCGATATGCCATTTCACTGAAATGATCACATTGAAACTTCTTGTTTAACATATCAGTAATTGTAGCAGGTGTAAGGGGATATCTCTTTTCTACCAGTATGTAAATGTGCATATCATTTAGTTTCCAATCCAACACTCTGTAATTCTTTTTTGACTTTCCTCTAAGACTCTGTCTTCACATGTGGTTTTAAACATTGTCCCTTTAAATCTCCCCATATAATTAAATCTAAGTCCTCCACTGGTCTTGTTGATCTATATTTAGATTTTACCAATTTCCACAGAGTATCAAAATCTTCCCTGTCAAAGCTTTTGAGCATATGACTGAAGACTAAGTACATCTTTGAGCTTCTATCAGCTCTGATGATCTGGTAATAGTTTTTCTTTCCTTTTTATGAATCTTCCAGTCAACAATGGTTGGAGGCTTAGTAGCCAAATGAATAGCATGAATTGCTACTTCCTCTTCATCGGGAACAATTTCCATGAGCTCTTTAATCTTAGCTGCTTCTGAATCATCATCCACTTCAGTTGTTTCATAAACATCATCCACCTTTTGCTTTTTAGTGACCTCTTGTTCTAGCTTATCTCCTGCTTGCTTTGAACTACCTTCCACTAAGTCTATTCTATAATCCACAAACATATTTACCCTTTTGAAAGCTTTGTCAAACAATTATTTAATAGTTACAAAGTCTTTAGATTTCAAGTCTTTGTGCTTCCAACCTTCCATGTTCTTAAGGTAGGTAATCATGGTCTTCTTATGTTCCCTCCTCTTTAAACTAACAATCTTTTCAGCTTGTATGGTCTTTGTCTTTTCCAAATCAAGAACTCTTGTTTGTAAATTGGTACATAATTCCATCAATTCATTATGTTTTAGACTATCCTCACCACTTTGAAGTGTGTTACCTCTTGCGAGCAGTGTATCATTGGAATGTTTAGATACATTCTCAAACCTAGTTTGAGTAATAGTATCCCCTATGGTTTCTTGGCGCTTGGGACCACCACCTAAAGTAGTTCCTAGGGAACTAGATTCATTAGGTGTTGCCTTGGATTGGGTCTTTGCTATGTTACCACTGTCCTGCTCTGCTTCTAAGCTAGAAGCAGTAGTGGCAACCCTTACCAAACTGTCATCCAACTCCTTATAGACAACCTCATCTACTACATGTTTAGTAAGACCACTAGACTGGGATATCTAAGTGTCTTTTCTCTTTGGTTTCCTAGGTTTTTGTTTCTTTTGAGGTTAAGATGTTGATAGTTGAATAAAAGTGGGTGTGTGATGGGGATCAGTGGGATTTGCTGAACCTTCACCTATTTCTACTTGATCTTGTACTGTTTCCCTTCTAGAAAAACCTTTTACAACCCTTCTCATATTCCCAAATATCTTTTTAGTGTGAGAGGGTGCAATATATATTTTGTTATGAGTAGGCATCCCTTTAAGTTTTTTATCCAAAAAGACTTATATAAACCTTGGATACATCTAAAATTTGCCTACATTATCCAAGTTCTTCACCATACTTTCCAAAATGTAGTTTGAAAAGTTGAACTTCTGGTTTGTAGGTAAACAGATAATTACAGATGCCATAGTGCTACTAAACTCATTCCATACAGTATTCTTAGAACTTAGGCATTGTAAAATAGTATGAATTAGAAATTTCCATTGTGGGGAAAAGAATGCCTTATAAAAGTAATCTTTCTGTTATATTTCTCATACCCCATAGTGTAACTAATCAAAGATGGGTAAAAAAAAAGAAAAATAAAAAACAAAAAAAAAAAAAAAAAAACAAAAAAAAAAAAAAGAATTGGTAAGAAAATCAACACCTTTCAGCATCCTCTAGTTGAAGATTCTCTTCCAAGTTTGATTCAGCTATGATTATCTTTCTTTCCATCCAACTAGGCAATTGCAACTGTACTTCCCCATTGACAGTTTTGACCTTGACAGTAGACAAGAACTGTTCTATGCATGAAATGTATATAGTGGGATTGATCTTTAGTGCATATCTTATAGGATTTGCATTTAAAAAATCTACTATCTACTCAAACCCTTCACTTTCTACGTGTTTAGACAATAACACGACCAAATTGTGAGTATCTGCAAATTTAGATCCGCCATTTGTGTTGGGTTTTAATGATGAATGATAAAATTGAGTTAGGGTTTGTGATTAGAGAGTATATGAGTGAATGAAATCGATTAAATAAGTGATTGAAACCCTTAATCGAAGTATTTATGAATATACCCTCAACAACATTAATTTTCGCCCAGCAGTAGTAACCCATCATTAGTAAGTTATGCCTAGCAGCATTAATTTTCAATAGCGGTAGTAAGTTTATGCCTAGCAGCATTAACTTTCACTAGGAGTAGTAAGTTTATGCCTAGCAGCATTAACTTTTACCAGCAGTAGTAAGTTTATGCCTAGCAGCATTAACTTTCACCAGCAGTAGTAAGTTTGTGCCTAGCAGTATTAACTTTGAGTCACCAGCATTAACTCCAATTCCATTCCAAACACTATGTCTGTTTTTAATATATTCAACTCTCTTTCTATTTTTCAACTCACCACTTCTCTCAATTCTTTTACTCACCAAATCACTATATCTATTTTTATTCCACACAGCTCTCTTTCTATTTTTATTCTCACCAATTCTCTCAATTCTTTTTCTCACCAAAACCCTCTGTCTATTTTCTCTAATTACCAGCTTTTCCATCGTTAATCTAACACTTTTCTTTGCTTTTTCTGTAAAATGTTAGTCCAAAAACCAAAAAAAACACAATCAATAGCAATTTTCACAATAATTATAGTATTATTATACCTAACAGTATTAAGTATAACTAACAGTAGAAACTCAACAGTATTAAGTATAACTAGCAGTACTAATTATACTTAACAGCAGAAACTTTTAATGACATGAATAACAGTACAAATTCATACAAAACTCCACAACAACATAAAGAGAGAAAAGATTTTAAGGATTTAGCATTGCAATACTAGCAATCAAATATTAAAACCTACTTATATCAAAAGCTTTTGTAAGTAAATCTGTAACATTCTTGTCAATATGGATTTTGGCCATTTGAATCAGCTTCTTTTCATTGTAATCCCTAATAAAATGATGTCTAATCTCTATATGCTTTATTTTTGAATGAAAAAAAGGATTTTTATTTATGCAAATAGTACTGTTATTGTCAATAACAGTACATGGTATGCATAAAGTTGTACCCATAATCAAGAAGTTTATACTGGAATTCCAAAGCCATCTTGCTCCACACAACTTGACTGCCAGCCACATACTCGGCTTCTGTTGTGGAATTTGCAACCACTGTCTGTTTCTTGCACTGCCATGATATTAATCTGCTTCCAAGGAATTGACAACCTCCTGTTGTAGACTTCATATTCAAGCTTGCTCCAGTATAATCACTATCAGTGTATGCTACCAAATCAAAAGGTGAATCTTTTAGATACCAAAGGCCCAATTTTGGTTGACCTTTTAAGTACCTAAAAATCCTTTTCACATGATGAAGATGTGAAACCTTTGGATTGACTTGGTATCTAGCACATGCACATACTACAAACATAATGTCAGGTCTTGAAGATGTAAGATACATCAATGAACCAATCATTGACCTATACATATGAACAACCATTCCCCCCCCCTTTACCATCCTTACATCTATGAGCAAGTCTTTTGAGTTTCCATTGGTGTGCTTGCAGTCTTGACTTCTGTAAACCCAAATTTCTTTAGAATTTCACCAACATATTTATCTTTATTAATAAATATGCCACCCTTCTTCTGCTGCACTTGTAATCCCAAAAAGAATGTAAGTTCTCCCATAGAACTCATCTAAAATTTCTCATGTATCAACTTCTTAAATGCATTGGACATCTCCTTCTTTATTGAACCAAATATGATATCATCCACATACACTTGGACCAGAAAAATATCACCTTTGTACATATGATGATAAGGTTATGTCAATTCCCTCTTTGAAAACACATTTTCCTAACAGATAAGTTGACAAGTTTCAAACCAAGCTTCCTAGGAGCATGAATGTATCCCCATACAGTGCCTTTTTCAACCATGAACACTTCTATAGGAAAGTCTAGATCTTCAAATCCTAATGGTTGACATACATACACCTCTTCTTAAATCTTTCCATAAAGAAAAGCACTTTTTACATCCATTTGATACACCACAAAATCTTTAAATGAAGCATAAGCTAAAAATAGCCTAATTGCTTCAGTTCTTGCAATATGTGGCAAAGACTCATATAATCATCCCTTCTTCTTAAGTGTACCCAAAAGCCAACCAATCTTGCTTAGTTCTTATCACATTCCCTCTTTTAGAATCATTTTTATTATTGAAGTACACCATTTAGTGCCTATAGCCATTGTTTCATTTGGTAAATCTACTAAAGTACTAAACTTATTTGTTAGCTTGAATTAGTAAAGTCTTTCCTGCATAGCCTCTATCCAGCTTGGATCCTTTAATGCATGAATTACCTTTTTGGGTTCTTCTTGTGATAAAAAGCAAGCAAACAAGTAGTTTTAAAGGTCTTTATGGTTTGTTCTTTGTTAAATAGTACTAACAAACCCATGTTCCTCCAAATCCCAATTGACAATCTCTTGTTTGTGTAGTTTTAATTGGCAAATCACAAATTTACTTGAACAGAGATGATCTTTATGCATTTTGTAGCTGGATTAGACTGACTTGATTGTGTATTCCAAATTGTTCATGTCAGTCTCTGCATCATCATCTTCATCACCTCTTGAGAAGTCAAATATGCTAATATCATCCAAAGCAGGCATAATTGGATCAAATGGAATTCAATGCTTATTTTTAGACCAATAGAATTAACCTCATTTGTGCTAGTAGCATTAACATTGTTAGTGCTATTAACATTATCCTCCTTCTTTTGATCTTTATATTCACTATCTTTTCTTGGATCTTCACACCTTCTTCATTTATCACTTTTGAGGTTTGGATCCATCATCCATGAGAACTATGTAGATCTTGGGAAAAATGGAAATCATCAGTCCATAATGTAAAGCACAATGTAATCTTTGATATGTACTGTCTCCTTTCTAGCTTGACCTGCATTATCACTTGCTTTTGTACCTGCAAAACCATTAGACTGTGTACCTGCAACAATTGGCTCATAATTCATTATTCTTGTTAGTGCATCAATATCAAATAGCTAATTTGGTCCACTCCCTACAACATTAGGTGTATTCTCACTTAACCTAATATGCAAGTTTTCTTCCACTATCCTTGTTCTGCTATTGAATACTCTAAAGGCTTTACTATTTAAAGAGTATCTAACAAAGAAACCTTCATTAGCCTTACCATCAAATTTGCCTAAGTGATCTATGATATTAAGAATGGTAAGAGGACACCCAAATGGTCTCATAAAACTTACAGTTGGTGTTCTACCGTGAAAAAGTTCATATGGGGTCTTGTTATGAGGCTTAACTACTAACACTCTATTTTGCACATAACAATTAGTATTAACTACTTCTGCCTAAAAAGTAGTTGGCAACTTAGAATCAGCTAGCATAGTCCTAGCAGCCTCAATTAGTAGTCCTAGCAACCTCAATTAGTGTCCCATTTCTCCTCTCGGCAACTCCATCTTGTTGAGGAGTTCTAGCTACACTAAATTGTCTTAGAATACCCTTCATTTCACAAAACTGATTCATTTCTCTGTTCTTGAACTTAGTTCCATTATCACATCTAATCACCTTAACCTTGTGATCTACTAGATTTTCTATCCCAGTTATAAAGGACTTAAGAATACCACTAGTCTCATCCTTAGTAGCTAGAAAGAAAACCCATGTAAACCTACTATAATCATCTCTGATAACTAGGCAATACATTTTTTTCATAAGGCTTTTTACAAATGTTGGACCAAACAAGTCCATATGCAACAAATGTAAAGGAAGAATAATTGAGTTCTCTGTTTTGGACTTACAAGAGGCTCTGTGCTGCTTTCCCTTTTGACAAGCAACACAGGTTTGATCATTTTTAAAAAGTTTAGAAGGTAAACCTTTTACGAGATTTCCCTTAACCAATTTATCATTGGTTTAAAATTGTACATGTGACCTAGGCCATTCTTTGCCAAATTTTAGATTGACGGATGTGCTTTTGCAAAAGGCAAGTTAGACCTCCTTTAAGAACTATGTACTTTAAATCAACACTACATATTGTTCTTTCTAGGAACTCTAAGTAAAACTTGACTTTCATCAATTAACTTTAAGTTTGGAGATAAAACAATACATTCGGTGTCATTAAAAAGAAAACTATTCTTTTTATCACACATTTGTGAGACACTAAAGAGATTAAACTTTAACTCTCTCACAAAATACATATTTTCAAACTCTAGATTACCAGTTTTAATGGTACCTTTTCTAGTGATTTTCCCTCCTTTGGGGTTCCCTCCAAAAGCAACATATCCTCCATCTATCTCTTTATAGTTTGTAAGATAGGACATGTTCTCTGTCATGTGCCTTGAGCATCTACTATCAATTACTCCTTGATCCTGTAAATCAATTTGTGGATTACCCTGCACATTAGATAAGAAAATCAGTTTCTTTTAGGGACCCAAGCCATCACTGACTTTGATCTGCCTTATGCATCAATATAATCAAACTTCTTTTTGGTGATTGATGCACTGTTGTGTTTAGAAACATGGTCTAAAACTTTAGTCTTTGGTTTCCAAACCCCAACAAGTTGAGGCCTTAACAGCATTAAAACTATTTCCCTTAACAACATTAACTACTGCTTTTGGCCTAGCAGTATTAACATTTTTACCCCTAATAGTATTAACCCTTTGATTAATATTACTATTTTTAAATGCTATGTTCTTATGAATGGGCCTCTTAACAGTTGAATGTGCTGTTTTAGAAAGATATGACATTGGTATAGCATCATTCACTGTTGTTTTTGAGTGAGCAATATTAACTTGTCTAGCAGTATTGTCACACCCCCAAACAGGGCCTGGACGGAATACACGTGTCCGGGGGCGTGACGTCATAATACACATCACACAAGATACAAAGAACGACCTCTAAGGGTACGTTTGAAAATTCAACATCGTTGCATTAATTAAAATAGTTAAAGTTTGACATAAGTTTAAAGATAACATGCGGAAGCGAATAAAAGTTTTAGAAATTGACAACGATGTTTAAACAGTAGATAATAACGTTTCTTGAAAATCGGCCCAATGCATAGTGACACCAAATAGCAAGCAAAGACATCCACAGCTAAGCACCTGAGAAAAACATGCTAAAATGGTCAACATAAAGTTGAGTGAATTCATAGGTTTAAGTTTAGTATTAAAGGTGGCCAATAAGTTCACAGTACGCACGTGACAGTTATAACAGATACAACTTCACATAAAAAGAATGTATTTACTGTTGCACTAAGTTCATGACACCGAAGCTCAATTTAAAAGGAAGCATTTTATATGCTAAATAGAATTACTCGCCCTAAAGGTATCTGACCCAGATCACCTATTGAAAATCCGACATGGTTTATATCCGTTTGTTCGGGACCTCCGAATCTAGTAAGCGCTACTTACCCGGATAGGGATAATTACTCCCAATAGATCTATTTACAACATTCGCGCTCACTTAACCAATATGGTCGGTTAAGTAATTGACAGTTTATGATAATTCAGGCATTAGTGGTCTATTCGCTACTTAGGCAACACGTAATCAGGAAAAGGAAACGTAAAGTAACTGTGTCCATAGTTTAAAAACAAGCAATGTTTCTCACCCCCAAATAGTAAAGCAAAAGTAGTAAAACATGGGGCTATGAACTCACCTTGGTAAAATGAGCAAATGATAATCACGCAAGTAAAAGATGATATAGAAATCTAGCCGCGACCTAGAATAATAACGCGTCTCAGAAACACGGAAAGTATGCCAAGAATTGCACAATATGTTCATCACCAAAATACATCCTTGTGTGTTTGCTTTAGTTTGTTTAACAAAACATGATGAAATGAAATCATATAGTTCTTCGTTAAGTTTCGGCGTTTAATCAAAAATTACTATTTTTAGAAAGTTTCTATTTTAGGAAAGTTTTTAGTTTCGGGACGTTAATACCGTCCCCTACATTTGTTAAGTTTCCATAATTCAAAACGCACTAACTAGCCTTAATCACTTAACTTCTAAGTCCGTTCCGCTAAATTCTTACCAAACTTACTATTTTTAGTAACTTTATCGCTTTTCCCAAAATATGCTAACGGCGTCTTTAAATGATACTAATCAATAGGTATGTGTTACTATATGTTTAGAAAGTCTAAAAATGTCCGAAAGTGTCCGAAAACTCATTTTACTATTCACATCAGCACACTATTCATCCGGTTTTGTCGAAAAATGTTTCAAGTTTCATTTGGCTATAACTTGGTCGTTTTAAATCCAATTTTAATGTGCGATATATGAAAAACTATCTATTCAAAACGAGCTCTTCAAAAACTACTTTTACGCCTAATGAAAACATTTTTAGGTCGACCAAAACCTCAAAACAAATTCAGGACAGCAAGCACTTTTTGTCAAAAACGCAACCAAAATCCACCCAAACTTCACAATAGTGCCTAATCTAGCCTAATCTCCATTCACAACTAAACCACAACAAAACCACACCTAAATCTAACCTAATCCCTTCATTTCTATTGTTGCAACACTCATCAACTCTCATCTCACCAAGAACATAATATTTAACTAGTAAAATAAAGTAGTATCATTATTTATGAAATCTTGTCTTTAAAATCTTTCAAAAATTAAAACACAACATGAGGATGTATGGATCTTGAACATATAAGAAGAACATAAGGAAAACCACAAGGAAAGATTCAAGATACTTACAAGAATGAAGAACAAGTAGTGAAATCACAAGATCTATACCCCAAAATAATAGATCTAGAAAAACCTCAAATAATAACCAAACCCTAATTTGTAGATCTTGAAGAAAACTTTGAAAAACTATGATCAAACCTTTGGAACACCCTTAGATATGGTTAGAAATAAGATTGAAATAGATGGATCTTGGATAAAATCAAAACTATGGAATGTTGTTGGTGTTGTTTCTCTTGCCGTGACCAAAGAGAAGGAGAGGGAGAGGTGTGTGAGTTTTTGTTGAGGCTAGGATTGTGATGAATGACCTAAAATTCTTATAAGTGGTGTTTATATAGGAAAAGGTTCTAGGGTTTAAGATATTTTTGGGACTAGAAGTGGGTGACTAGCAAAAGAGTGAACCAAGGACTTCATGGTCCTTGTGGTTCGTCCGAAGTAGGCCAAGGAGGGGGGGAAAGGTTCATTGTTTTGCTTTGGCTCCAAGTTTAGTTAATTAAATCCATTTCAAGTTAGTGCCTTTGTGGTCCTCACATGCAAGGTGACAAATTGTGTAAGAGAGGTGTTGGTGCATGGGAAGGTTAAGACAAAGAGGTCACTATCCCACTTATGCATGCATAAGTTTCAAATTAAAGTGAAAAGATTCCATGGGAATTAATTTAGAGTGTGTATGCGTGTGTTTTTTAGTATAGGGGGAGGGATGAATGAAATTTTTATCTTAACAATATGAGATGGACGATAACTAAAGTTTACACGAAAAGATTTCGAGTTTCCGGGGTTCCGTTAGGTCAAAAACGCGAAAAACGCAATTTAGACAATAAAGCGTAAAAATAAATATCGGGAGTGATCGTAAACTAAGAAACACTTAGAAAAGATAAAATAACTCATATAATATCTAATCTAATGAATATCCGATGCCGGAACGCGTCCGATGACGTTTTTCAGATTTACGCGGGTTTACTTCCCGGTAAACCGCCAGATTCAAACGTAACGTATAAAAGTAAAAAATAATTGTCGGAAAAGTTTAAAATATTGACCTAAAATTCTTGGGGTGTGACATTCTTCCCCCGTTAAAGAAGCTTTATCCTCAAAGCTTAAGACGTGGGTTCAGGGTTAACGAAAAGATGAGGGTATTTTTTCTTCATTTGGTCCTCGCGCTCCCAAATAAACTCGGGCTCTCGTCTCGAATTCCATCGGACGTTCATGATGGGAATGCGGGTTTTCCTTAGCCGTTTAACTTCTTGGTCCATAGTTTCAACTGGTTCCTCAATGAAATTTAACTTGTCATCAATCTGGATTTCTTCTAACAGAATAGCTAGGGGTTCGTCTACGAAACACTTCTTCAGATTGGAAACATGAAAAGTACTATGAACTCGGCTTAACTGCTCTGGAATTTCAAGTCGATAAGCAAGCGTTCCCACTTTAGCAATAATCCTAAAAGGTCCTATATAACAAGGGTTCAGATTCCCCCGTCTGCCAAAACGTATCACCCCTTTCCATGGAGACACTTTCAACATGACCTTGTCTCCAACCTTAAATTCTAATGGCTTACGCCTCCTAGAAAATTGAAATAAAACAACAGGCGCATCTTTCCCTATTATCACCATAAGTCAAGTGAGCACTAGTTTTAAGAAATCCTTAAGGTGTAAGTTTGGATCCTCGGACCGAAAGTCCCGGAAATAGCATCCGTTTTGCACCAACCGGATGGTGTCGGATCGAAGAGGCACCACATTCTTCCCTACGGGGAGCTTAATGGTGTTTCTGTAGCCTTCGTGGCTAGGATTGGAGTAATCTCCAAGAGTACGGATAGGATTTTTATCTCCTGTGGAGGTCAACGAAAATAATTACAAAACAAATAACACAAAAAAAAAAGATAGACTAAAAGAAAGCTAATATACTGAAACTAAAAATATCACTTGATAGGAATCAAGCGAGTAGACCGAAGTTAAACAATGGTCGAAACCTAATTATTCCCCATGCAGCGACGCCAAAAACTTTATGAGGGTCCCGTAAGACTTCACAAGAAGTTTTACAATCCCTTGGGCAGAGTACCTAACCGTTGTAGTGTAGTAACGCAAGATTCGGGAGGTTGTTATCGTTCTATAGGGGAATAGGTTGGGAAGGTTCGATCAAGGTCTAACTGAGGTCTATGGGGTTGACAAAAGATTCTTATTGTATTTTTATATTTATTTGAAAGCTAGCAAAAATCATGGTTTTGAGAGGTTGGTTTGTTTTAACTAATTATAAATCTAAACTACTTTGGTGATAACTATATGGTAAATGAACGTATTTACTTAATCATGCACTGCCCCTTAGGTTGCTTCTCCTAATTATGTTGCTTTGTCACACTTGTGACGATCTGTGTAAGTATTTTCTAAGTCATGAACGAATTACACGAATCCGCCGTCTACGTAATATTCCGTTAAGGCAACGCACAAGTAAGGAAGTTTGAAGACTAGCACACGGCCCCTAAGAGTAAATTAAAATGGCATTTGAAATATCTTAAGAGTGATCAACTATATTAGGGGTAAGGTAGTATGAAGACTGTTACCGATGGTATTCTTTCTACACACTCGCGTTTCCATAGACGTCTATGCCAATTTAATATCTTGTGGCTAGTTTTCTAAAGCCTAACGCGCACATCCATCACAAGAAGCAACATCAAAAGGATCTACAATCTAAGTTTCATGCAATCATAAGTAAATACTAATGGATTTAGCCTAGCATGTTATAAAGAAAAGAATAACATAAATCAATCACACAATACATAGATAACATATTGAATGATAAAGGATAAATGATCTTATTTGATTAAAACATGGATTAAAGACAGTTACAATAGGGGTTTGAGGCCCTAAAGACGGCCTAAAAAGCTGCTAAACTCGAATATTAAAGTTAGGGTTCGACTCCCAAAAGCTACACACTAAAAACCCTAAAACGGGTTGGTATATATAGGAAAAGCGTGCGACGGCGTCACTTTGTAGTCCTGACGCCGTCACCACGTCGAATATTCTAGAGTCTTTTGAAGTCGATTAAGTTCTAACGCCTTCACGATATCTCTGACGCCGTTAACTCATATATCCTTACGCCGTCGCTAAGGTTGGCGAAGCCATCTCCATGCTCTGTATGGAATTTCTTCTAGGCATAATGGTGTAGACTCGTAGTCTTGTTCGTTTCTTTTCCAATTGAGCTCAAGTCATGTGGATTTCCTTCAAATGTCATCCAAGTGCTAAAAACATGAAAACAAACGATTGAACAAATAATTTGGGCATATTTGCATAATTTATAGGGTTAAATGATCCAAAAAATGCATAAAATGACACCTCATCAATAACATTACTTGTGTGATTCCAGAACCACATTATGTTTTTGAGTAACCTTTCTCCCACTACCACCAGTAACCTTACTTCCATTGAATCCTCTTGTTATGCTCTATATCACTAAGTACTTCATATATTTTTTCTCTGCTAGCTTGTTAATCATGTCTAAACCTGAGCTAGCTTAGTAGGCCATCAAAGGTATCTTTAGGTATGTGAGTTCCTCATAGGGATGGCAACGGGTCAGGTTCGGGGCGGGTTTTAGTGTACCCGTACCCGCATCCGTTTATAATATCCACATCCGTACCCGCCCCATTACCCGTTGGGTACCCGGTTAATATTATCCATCGGTTTTTCGGGTTTCTCCGCGGGTATCGGGTATTCCCAGTTGAATATTTTATAAAAAATGACGGGTATCAAAATTAAGTCACACTAAAATCCATCTAAAAAATAAAGCAAAACACCCTAATATATTCAACTTTTTTAAGTTAAAGAAAATAAATATCGTATCAGACGATTTAGCGCTTTCGAATAATTCATGTACAATATTCGAATGTGTTAAATAATAGAAATAGTTATATAAAAAATACGATGGAAGAAATTATATGTAATAATATATACACTTTAATTAATTATAATAACAATAAAGCGGGTACAAATTCGGGTAAACGGATACGGGTACGGGTACGGGTACGGGTAATCGGGGCGGGTATTACCAGAACCCGCATCCGAACCCGTACCCGACTAAAAAAATTTATCAATACCCGAACCTGCATTCGAACCCGCCAACCCGCCCCCGAACCCGACCCAACCGGTTCGGGTTTCGGTTTTCCCCATCTGTTTCGGGTGCTTTTGCCATCCTTAGTTCCTCACCAACCTAGAGGTTGTGGGTTCAAGCCTCGCTGAAGGCATGTGCGAAATATATTGTGAGATATGTGTGGTATACGTGTGAAAAAAATTGCCGTTGAAAAAAATTCATGTCCTCATTACACAATATACTAAAATGCATTACGCTAAATGACAAAACAGGCCCAAAACATAGTTACCCTAAAACCAGATTGCCCAGTAAGTCCTAGCGTGAAAAAAATTTGTTAAAAAGAAAATCACACAGATTCCCCTAAGATTTTACTATTTATAATTTTTTTTATAACAAACTTTATTTATCAAATATCTAATAAATCTACAACGATTTTTAGATGAAAAATATACTGATATAAAGGCATCAGTATTACGAAAAAAACGAGCCCAATACTGATATGTTTAACACATGCGTACCATTTTATAAAAAAATATTGAAGTTTACTATATACGACTTTTTTATATAGCAAACTTTATTTATCAAATATCTAACAAATACGTATCGGGTTTTGTAATGAATAATATACCGACATAAAGGCCTCTGGATTACGAACAAAACAAGCCAAATATTGATATGCTTCAGACGTGCGAACGATTTTATAAAAAATATCGAATTTTAGTATATGTTTTTAGGTATAAAAAAAACAAAAAAACTTTCAAAACACACCCTTAACTTACATGATAATTTTAAAAGATACCATCAAGTTTATTTAAAAGAATTAATGAAAGCACGAATTTAATACATCCTCATGTACGATGCTTCACCTATCAATACTCTTTGAAAAGCAAATAACAATAGCCCCGTCGCAACGCGCGGACATTATTCTTTCTCGTTATATAACAAATGTGAACTAGGTAGAAAGACAGTGTAACATACGCTTGTGGCATCAATAAATTAAGACAAACGTACATTCGCCGCTGATACACACAGTACAATAAACAGATGCATATTTAATGGTAGATGGCAGAAAGAATGTGTGTACAAATCACCTCCCATAAATTAAACATATATTGTATTAACCTGTTTCCTCTTAATTATCTTGAAGTTGGCTTTTGGGATGATTCAACCAGCAAATTTGACTTTGGAACTATTAATTTAAGTGTTGTAGGTATAAGAAAAAGAGAAAGTAAGATACAAAGTAATTTGAATAAAATAACCTTATTCAAGTTTTTAAAAATATGTGTTTAACATTAAAATCAATGGTTGTTATGGACATGAAACTGGTAAAAGAAAAAACTCATATATAAATATATTAATCAGTAATCACTAATAGGATTTAGGGAAAGAGTGCCGTCGGTGGAGTTGCCTATATATACAAAATACACACACGCATCAGTTGGTATTGTTTTAATTAAATAATCTGTTTCTTCCTTCACGTCCTTTTGTAACCCAAACGCCCTTTGATAATAAAACAGAAACATAATGTCTTCACCCAATCACGACGACCTTGCTCATCTAAAAGTCCCCCTTGAAAATATCCTATCAGCCACCAACAACTTTGCTGCAGCAAATATCATCGAAGAAGCTTATATCGGAAATGCTTACAAGGGAGAGCTCTTGTGGTCAGGTGAGCTGATTGATATCGATGCTCGAAGGTTCAATAAAGAAAGGGATGATGAAATTGAACAACGGTTTTGGATGGAGATTTCGATGCTTTCTAGTCTCAAGCATAAAAATCTAGTTTCATTAGTTGGGTTTTGTGATGAAAATGGTGAGATAATCATCATTACCAGGTTCGTAACCAGGGGAAGTCTCCGTAAATATCTAAGTGACCCGATGTGCTGACAAGTATGCGATTGGAGATATGTGTCAGTCTTGCGCATGCATTGAGTTACATTCATTATGACGAGCAGCGTGATTTTAGCGTGATACACCAGAACATCGACAGTGCGACGATTCTATTAAATGATAATTGGGAACCCAAGTTATGTGAATTTAGACTTTCCATGAAGATTAAAGCATCTGAAAGGCACCTTTCTTTCGATACTAGTAATGTTTGGAACACGCTGGGGTATACAGACCCAACATATTTAGAGACTAAAAGTGCACACCACAAGTCAGATATGTACCCCTTTGGGATAGTATTATTTGAACTACTATGTGGTAGGAAAACACTGATCGACGACGACCAAGATTATAGATACTTGGCTCCACTGGCCGTTACCTATTATACAGAGAAAACACTCAATGAAAGGAAAAAAAAAAACAAAAAAAACAAAAACAAAAAAAAACAAAAAACACTCCATAAAATAATTGATCCGGGACTATGGAAGCAAATGGACTTGCATTCATTCATCATGTTCACGGAAATAGCGTTCGATTGTTTGGACAAAGAACGATCGCGACGCCCAGATATAGATGGCATTGTCCCAAGACTCGAAAAAGCTTTAGAACTAGCACGTGAAAACCGGCCGGTAAGACCTCTAACTTTTCTCTTTTATGCCTCTGCCATAATGTGTTTTCCGTTTTTATTTATATTAAATTTCAATCAAATTTTAATATATTTAATCACTCTTTTATAAAAACGAATACATGTCTAAATGCCTGGAATAATTAGTATTTCAGGCTTCACGTTTTATTCATACTAGAAGGCTACCCTGTAACTTAACTAAATTGTCCGCGACCGTGGCAGTAACTTTACACATTGCGAGAATGTTAGGTTATAGATAATATAAGAATTTACAATAAAGTTTTACGGTATCGCGCAATGCTTTGGCAATATAGAGATCGTAGTATGTAATATTATGAAGTCAGTATGTCAAATAGTGTCGAGCGTCTTGTAGTCGCAAGTAGTTAGTGAATACTGTGATGAAACTTACCATATCAAATTATAAATAGTATTTGTATGAAGTTAAGAAATGAATTTACAAATGTCTCATGTTATTTGTACCCCTCTTAAAATGCCATTTGTAGCCCCCTTGTTTTTCTTATGTTTTTTATCTTTTTTATTTTTTTTTAATTTTTTAAATTTTTTTTATATTATAAAACTGTGAAACTGAAAGTGCGGAATAAAAATTATAAAATTTAACAAGTCAAAAGCATGAAACTATCAAAAAATACGAAACAGATATAAAACTACGTAATACTGTAAAAGGAGAGTACAAATGGAATCTTTTGTACCTTTTTTATACTTTTAGGTGGCCAGGGGTACACATTCTTGAATTTATTTTACAATTCTATTACGATGTAACGGTTTTTTTAATTAACGATTATACTAAATAAAAGAAAGATAAGTGATGTAACAGATGTCGTGGAAGAAAAATTGTTAAAGTCATTCATAAATTGTAGATCATGCATAGAGTCACTTAAAAGAATACACATATTAATTAGATTTAAAATATTAAAGAAAAAGATCGCTAAATGATTATATTAGTGTAAATAATATATATTACTA
>BQNB010066832.1:0-34416 GCA_026074375.1 Tanacetum coccineum | reverse complement strand
GTTCCTACCCAATGTTATAGACTTTGGCTTCGGGTGATGATTCTACCCATGGCTTTGTGATTTGGATCGTGGGACACTTTTTGTCCTAGATTTGGTTGTTTTGGTCGAATACCTCTTAGCCTGTATAATAGTTAGCTTAACTGTCCTGCTATGTTTTGTTTTTTATAATCACAATAATTTATTTAAAGATTGAATTGGGTGTCGCAAACCTATGACTCTCACCAACCGTTGTGTTGATGTTTTTAAGCATCATTTTCAGGTGAGCATGTTGAGGGTTTTGAAGCTAAAAGTGGCTAGAGAGACCTTAGGATTGCATATGGAGTTTATCTTCTGATTTTCTTTTCGTACTTGTTCATTGGATTATTCTTGAATGCTATTTGATTTCTTAGGCTTGTGAGTCATGTTAAGTCTTTGTATTAATGAGACCCTTTTTCATTAATGCAAGATTCCTTTGTTTTCGGTGTTGTCATGACACATCGTGTCTTTTATATTTAGTTATGCATGTAGTGATTCTCTATTGTTGACACCATTGTGTTGTGATGATATCCATGATGTTACGCCTCGTGTTTCCGCCTTGGTGGGGTGTGACACGAGACTTGAAGTTTTATAAACTTTGAATAAGTCAAGAAAATCGTATTCACCCCCTTCTATGGTTCTACAACATGAAAATTATGGATGGTAAGAATGTCTTGCATCTACTAGAGTTAATACTACTAATCCCAAATACATGAAACTTAACAGAATTCCTATTGTTCAAAGATCACTGCATAATAACTAAACTAAAATGGTTTTAATGGACTTAGTCTGTTGGCACTTTTCTTTGTCAATTTTGTTGGTCCTGCACTTGGAGCTGGCCTTGGTGCTTGAAAAGCTTGCCTAAGTTCTTGACATGCTTGAGTTGGTCCTACACTCTGTTGACTTGGTCATTGGCTTGGTGATGCACTAGGTTGACTACCAGTAGCTTGGCTTGGTCCTTGTCTTGCTTGGTTTGGTCATGCAATAGGTTGACTACCGCCAGCTTGGCTTGGTCCTTGGCTTGCTTGGCTTGGTGTTGCACTAGGTTGACCATAACCATCAGCTTTACTTGAGCTATTCCTTGCACCAGCAACTTATTCAGTAGAAACACCAGCTTGACTTGCACCAGCTTGACCCCTGCATCCTTTCGTGTTATAACCTAAGTTTCCACATTTACTCTACTTGACTAATTTGCCCTTCTTAGAAAGCTTGCTTGTTGAACAACTTTGACTTGCAAGCTCATCAATTGACTTCTTCCTCTTCTTTGGTGGCCTGTTAACTTGTGTTTTGTGAAAAGGTGGTAGTATGACTGTTCTAGAGTTAATTACTAGCCACGTGTCCCTTCCATTATATGGGTTGACCTTGAATGAGTATACATGTGCCCATGTTTCAAGTCTGTAAGCAACATGAACCTAATTTTTATGTATACCAACTCCCATTTCATTCTCAGACATGTTGTGTATTGCAGCCACTGCATGTTTACATGGGATTCCAGTTAGCTCCCACTTCCTATAAGAACACACCCTTATATCTATGTTACCAACACACTGATCATGAAAAGTCCCATTTACTTGATATAAAGAATCTCCATTCCAGTCAACAATGTACTGACTGGCTTCTCTTTTGATAGCATCAAAGATGACTATCACAGTTAAACTAAGTGGTCCAACAGTCTTTGCTATCACTTTCTAAACTACTACAATTCTCTTCATCAAGTACTCTTTGATAAATTTAAGACAAGTAATTATTGGTTGATCTCTGTCATTAACTAACTGCCTATTGAACACCTCACATATGTTGTTTAGCAGTAGATCACTTATGGCTCTGCCTGTTAAACAAATCAAACACTATTTAAGTATATGACCAAACATTAGTATGCTACTCTCCACTGTAAGTTAGTTAATTACCTGAAAAATGTAATATGCTCCATTGTTCAATTGGAATCTTGATTAACCAATCATAAGTAGCAGAATTATATGACTTTATCTCATCCATCTTTCTGTTAAAATCAACAAGAGTCGTGGATGTAGCAGTTTTCCAAAGCATATCCTTATATGCACCATCTCTAAACTATAACTTTATATTCTTATGAATATGCTTAACACAGAACCTGTATTCAGCACTTGGAAACACCTTTGCAATAGCTTGTATAAGTTTCCATAGACAGTTAAAGATGGTATTAAAACTGTACATGTTCTCATTTTACATAAAACACATGACAAATTAGTAAATAAAATGTGTACCTTTTTCCTATCATAAATGAAAGTGAAATTAAAGTTGGTTTCTATACCTCTCCAAGTAATTTCATAAACCAACACCAATATGTCTTATTTTCTGCTTCAACTATAGCATATGCTACTGTATAAATCCTATTGTTTGCATCAACCCAACTGCTGTTAGTATTTGACCTAGAAAAGGACCTGACATTAAGCATCCATCTAATCCTAAGATTTCTCTGCCACAAGCTTTGAAACCTTGTTTAAGAGCTTCCAAACATACATACATCCTTCTAAAAGTTATTTTTTGACAGTCTAGATTTGGTTCTTGATGGACATTAATCTGGCAATTGTGCCTTGATTATGATTAATCAACTCTTGTGCGTATTCTCTAAGCATTGAATAATGCTTCTTGAAACTACCTGTCATTTGATCACTTGCAATTCTCTTTGCCCTAAAATCTTTCCTCTTTAAGATTCCCACATCAAATTGTTTATGCATTTAATCTTGAACTGCCCTTACATGAATATCAGGATTAGTAGCAAGTGTTTGCAGAACATGATCTAAAAGAAACCTAGATGCACATAATTTTATTTGTCTTCATTGTAGGCATTTGTGATCTTCATTAAATTTTCTTACCTCCCATATGCCTTCATTTGTGTATGCAACAGGCATCGCATAAGGACATGGGTATCTGTCTTCTTTCTTTTGTTCAATAACCTTTTTACCCTTCCCATTGACTGCTTTTTATTTGCCTAAAAAATTCTGCTTCAATGACTGGACCATCTCTGGTTTATGAAAATATATTTTTGCCCATAGCACTATCACTGCCAACATAAGGGACCAAGGCTGATATTGTCCCTTCATATCTAACTCTTAGCCTTTCTTTATCATATTTTACTAAAATCAGCTTCCAGTAAGTTTCAACTGAATGTTTCTTAACTCTTCCTTTCATAATTCTTTATTAGCAAATTGCTGGCCTAAGTAGAAGTAATACTTGTTGGGACCCTGGTTTTTTTCCTTGCCTATTCTTCTTAATTCCCTAAGTTGAGATCTCCTCTCAAAATCAATTCCATCATCCAAGTCACTGCCAAATGAGTCATAATCACTGACATCTAGATCATGTTCATTAACCTCAACAACAACTATACTCAAATCATGTTTTGTGTATGGACTGAAATTGAAATTAGACATACTTACAGGAACATCTTCAAGTATATGCTCATCATCATCAAACCCTTCATCATCCTTTGGATCATACTCCAAATCCTCTGAATCATCTACTTTACTACCACTTGCATCATTTTCTTCTGTGTCACTCCTATCACTCTCTTCTTATGTTTCATTATCCTTATCCACCTCCACTTCTTTGAAATTTCCCATAGGACCAACCCTTTATGTTTCATATAGCATATCTGATGAAGTGTAATTTTATACATTTTTTCGGGGTCATTTAACCTCCAAAATCATGCAAATATCCCCATTTATCATGCTTAATCATTTCTTTTTGATATTTTAGCATTTGGGAAGCATTAGAAGGAAATACACGTGACTTGAGCTCAATTGGAGAAGAAACGAGACAAAGACGCAACTCTACAAGATTTTGATGAAGCTTAGTTTACAGTGCGTGGAGACGGCGTCGCGATTCCTTCTGACGCCGTCAAAGCTTAAAGGCGACGACGTCACGATCTTTGGTGACGTCGTCACAATATCCGACTTAAAAGAAGCCCATAGAAGATTTGGCGGGTTGACGACGTCGCAATTAACAAGCGACAATGTCGCGACTTATTCTCTATATATACAAACCTTATTTTTCATGTTTTAAGAAGGAAAAAACGTAGAGTATAATTGTAGCAGCTATAGAGGTCAATTTTTAGGGTTCTTAAACCCTTTTGTACTCATTTATACTCCATGTTTAATTGAAGTGAAGTTCCTTTACCCTTTTAATCATTCAATATGTCTATGTGTTGTTTGATTAATTGTTCTTCACTTTCAATTAACATGCTTGGCTAAATTTAATTGTGTTTGCTTATGATTGCATGAAACCTAGTTGTTAGATCTTTTGTTATTACTTCTTATTAATGATGTGCGCACTAGGCTTTAGAAAACTAGTTTCTTAATTGCAAAGCGAAGACGTCTAGGGAAACGCGGCTAGGTTAGAGGATACATGTGACTAGATCTTCATATCTAGATCACCATTGGGTAGATTCCGAGTTAAGTGTTTAATTTATTAGATACTTACACATTCCATTACGAGGGTGACGGGTAATAAAATCTGAGAAAACAACTGAGGAGTAGTGCATGATTAGGTAAACACGTTTGTTTAACCATACAAGTTTTTCCCCACTTTTACTTTTCTTGCATAATTAGGAGTAGTTTAGTTTAGTAGTTTAATCAAACCTTCCTTCAAACCTTAGATTTACTTGCTTTCAAAAAAAATATAAAAACACAAAAATAATCTTCCTTCAACCCTTAGACCCTAGTGAACAAACAACTCGAGCCTACCCAAACTATTCCCCCTATACTACACTACAACGGTTAGGTACACTGAATAGGAGGGTTGTAAAACTTCTGCGTTGCAACCCACCGCATCAAGTTTTTGGCGCCGCTGCCGGGGAATAGTCTAGGTTTCGAATTCTATCTAGCTTAGGTTTACTCACAAGATTCTTATCAAGTGAGATTTTATTTTTCTTTTTAGTGTAGCTTTCTCGTAGTCTATCTTTTCTTTGTGTTATTTGTTTTGGAATTTCCCTTTGACTATTCCATTCTTCATTATGGAGAATGCGAATCCATTTATACCCGCCCCACCAAACAGACTCCGCGCTAGGATTACCCAAGAGCTCAATGAGCTCCGTGCGATCTCAGCCATGATTGATTCTCGTCTTAAGAATATCAACCACACACAAATAATAATACCACCACCTATCCCCATTGAGCAATTGCTTAATGACTTTATGAACTCACATGATGTGTTTGAAATGGATGACTTAGAATCCGATAACGAATCTATAGATACACCGCTTATTTCTCCCTTTATTGATTCGGATGAGGAGTTGGATGACGGATAAGTGCTTAATGAATTGAATGAGTATAGGAATGCGAAGAATTTCTACCATAATAGGATAATTAATAGCATTGACGGGGATGACTTGGCGTTCCCTTGCATGATCGATTTTAGGAAGTTTATTGCTTATTTTGATACCTTCCTACCAATGAATATTATCACATGTAAGGCCTATAACACTATAATGGTAAAAGGACTCGAAAGCACATGAAGGAACTTGGTAGCTATTGTTAGGGATGTTTATGTGTTCGTAGGAAGTTTCACCTATGTTACGGATTTCGTAGTATTAGAAGACATAGGGAAATTTATTGTAAGCGATATGTCAGAAGTTGTGATGGGAAGGCCCTTTAGAGTTGTCACTCAATTAGAATATGATCGTGTTAAGGGGTTGATTTCATTTACTAAGATCTTTGATACTTACATCTTTCGGATGCCTCGCACGATACCTAGGCTTAAAAACTTTTCATGGAGTAAGGTCCCACCTATATTAGTACTTAGCCATCGAGATTTAATGAGTGGACTTAGGTATCCCCATGAAAAGAATAAGTTGATGTACAAGAATTGCTTAAATATAGATCCCGAATACCAAGTAGATGAGGATATGAAAGAATGGCTCACCCGTGGACATGTGAGCATTCACAAAATGACGTAAAAAGAGTGACTCTGGGTCTAGCTAGAAGACTCGTTAATAAAGAAAAATGCTTATTGGGAGACAACCCAATCTTTTATTTTATGCATTTTAGGAGTGTCGTGTGTTTTTAATTTTCATTATTTGTCTTATATGTTTGATTTATATGTGATCATGCTTTGCTTTGTTTTTAACCTCGTCTTAATTGCAATCAAATGTATTTCAAATAAAATAAGTGTAGGGAAAAATATCTGCCCTTTAAGAACCATTTCAAACATATAAAATAGATAGTTTAAGTTAAAAATCGCACTTTTATGTTTTATTGTTTGTTTTGAGTCATATGTTTCTACTAACCGTTTTGTGGCCTATGCATTAATTTTTTTTTAGGAAATCATTAATGGGACATGTTTGCAGAATTTTTTTCCAAAGAAACGAAGAAATAATATTTCATAATGTGTGGATACGGCGTCAGGATTAATCCTGACGATGTCGCCACTGTAGCAGCAAAGAAATTTGCGTTTTTTCGAATTTTTGAAAAGTTATTTTTGTTTAATTTCCAGAATTTTTAATTTTCCAAACTTTTGCAGAAAGCTACAATTACATTAGTACTAACATTCTATCTTTATTGCTTTCTTAAGATTTTAGTTCATTACTAATATGGTTGTATATTATTTTCTCGCCGATTTTACTATTGGTATGGTTGTTTTTTTCTTTGATTAACAGGTTATATTAGATGAGGAAAGTCCGGAAGCTCTTAGGATTTTCACTTAGGCGATGCTTGGATGACGATTTAGCCAATTTATCTTATTTCTTCTTTGATATTGAGCAAACCAGGGGAGTATTAGTTTCTCTCGCCTTTATTTATTTTCTATTTTCTCGCTTTTTGGGTACTCATAGAACATTGGGGACAATGTTCAAAATAAGTGTAGGGGGTAATAAAAGCCTTAAAAACTATTCTTTCATTTGCATTTGCTTTGTTCTTAAAATGATGTGTAATATACCGAAACATAGTTTAGGACGATAATTTTAGCCCAAATTAAAAAAAATTGTGGCATATATCGATAAAACTATAATATTAGAAGCGTCTCATGGATATGAGTTATATGACTAGCACAAAAACCCTACCACTCAAAAAATTTCACCCAAAAAATGTGAGGTTCGCCCCTAGATATTTAGGAATAAAAGCATTCATTTTAATGCTTATGAGAGTGTACCGATAGTATTATAGATTCTAGAACTTGCTTTAGCGATTCATCCCGAGACTGCTAGTGAGATCGCATTCGTGTGATTAGGATTTACTAAGTGATAAGAGGCATTAGGATAAACCCCTGTTTTTAGCATGTATTTATTATGGTTATGATGATTTCCTCGATCATATAACTACCCCCACATCATTGCTTCACACTCATCTTTAGTGCAAGATACCCCTAGTACACCCCTCTGAGCCTATCCTTTTCGTTTTCTTCTACTAACTATTTCGAAACGACCGAAAGGGGATTTCTTTGGATTAAGAAATTCCTGAATAGACTATTCCAGAGTATTTAGTAGTTGAAATTTGTTTACACCCCACCAAAATATTAGCCTTAGTCTTCCTTGTTCGTACTCGTTTTTGTTTACACCCTACCAAAATTTGTTTACACCACACCAAAATGTTACACCCAAATCGCCTTAGCCTTCCTTGTATGTACTCATTTTTAGTACATTATTGTTATCGTATTTGTTTAATCCTAGTTAACTATTTACTTATTTACATGGTTGCTAAGTCGAGTCTATTGTTAGTGTATACATTTTTAGAACGATTGGGATTCATGGTAGTTTTTATTATATGGAGAAATGGGGAAGAAAGTCAACTATTACCCCCCATATTTGTCTAATATTCTCCATGTTTATTGATCCTCTTAATTCAGGTTATTAGTTAGTTTATTATCGAGAACTCAAGTGTAGGGGTGCAATTATAAACCTCAAGTTATGTATATTATGTATGTTTCAGCAGATGGCAAGGCCAAAGTATATAAAAAAATGAAAAAGCAAAAAATATGTTAGATACGGGATGCCATCTTGCTATTGTTTATGTTCAAGAAAGAGTCAAGAAAAGAAAAAGAAAGAGTTTGATGTAGAGTTGTGTATATTTGTCCTAGTTTCGTCGAGTCTTGGCTTAGCAACGCCTTTTACATGTATTCTTGTAGCTAATTAGCTTGCCACCAGTCAAGATTCCCCTATATCCCTCAACCGTGATTCCTTTACCCTACACCCAAACATCATAACCCTTTAAAAGATCTATTCGATAATAATTTCTAGGTGCTTATGCCAAAGTGGTGGAGGTTTTGATCCTTTATCAAGCTTATGGTAATCTATATACTATGACATGTAGTGAGTGTTTATTTTCCCATTTCCTATATTGTTATAATTCATTATTACACCCGAGAGAAAGAGAGAATCCAAACACTTTTGTGAGGTGCTAGTGTATAATTTCCATGCTTTTAATTACGAGGTTAATCCGGTTGTTCCTTAAACTATCTTTATCAAGTAAGTTAAATGCCCCTGACTTTGCTATTTACTAGGTAGAAAAACCCATTTGCTTGAAGACTTTATCGAGTAGGTTAAATGCCCTTGACTTTGCAATTTACTAGGTAGAAAAGCTCATTTGCTTGAGGACAAGCAAATCCCAAGTGTAGAGGTATTTGATGAGGTGTAATTTTATACACTTTTTCGGGTCATTTAATCCTCAAAATCATGCAAATATCCTCATTTATCATGCTTAATAGTTTCTTTTTGATATTTTAGCATTTGGGAAGCATTGGAAGGAAATACACGTGACTTGGGCTCAAATGGAGAAGAAACAGGACAAAGATGCAACTCTACAAGATTTTGATGGAGCTTGGATTTACAGTGCGTGGAGACGGCATCGCGATTCCTTCTGACACCGTCAAAGCTTGAAGGCGACGACGTCACCATATTTGATGACGCCGTCGCGATTAACAAGCGACGACGTCGCGACTTATTCTCTATATATACAAACCATATTTTTCATGTTTTAAGGAGGAAAAACATAGAGTATAATTGTAGCAGCTATAGAGGTTGATTTTTAGGGTTCCTAAACCCTTTTGTACTCATTCATACTCCATGTTTAGTTGAAGTGAAGTTCCTTTACCCTTTTAATCATTTAATATGTCTATGTGTTGTTTGATTAATTTTTCATCGCTTTCAATTAACGTGCTTGGCTAAATTTAATTGTGTTTGCTTATGATTGCATGAAACCTAGTTGTTAGATCTTTTGTTATTACTTCTTGTTAATGATGTGCATGTTAGGCTTTAGAAAACTAGCTTCTTAATTGCAAAGCGAAGACGTCTAGGGAAACGCGGCTAGGTAAGAGGATACCTGTGACTAGATCATTATATCTAGATCACCATTGGGTGGATTCCGAGTTAAGTGTTTAATTTATTAGATACTTACATATTCCATTACGAGGGTGACAGATAATAAAATTTAAGAAAAAAACTGAAGTTAGTCATGATTAGGTAAAACACGTTTTTAACATAATAACGATTTTCCCCACTTTTACTTTTCTTGCATAATTAGGATTAGTTTAGTTTAGTAGTTTGATCAAACCCTTCTTCAAACCCTAGATTTACTTGCTTTCACAAAAATTTAAAAACACAAAAATAATCTTCCTTCAACCCTTAGACCCTCGTGAACATACAATTCGAGCCTACCCAAACTATTCTTCTAGAGAAACGATAAATAACCCCTATTACTCTTGCCTATTCTACCTTACAAATGTGTTAGGAACACTGCCAAAGAGTGTTGTAAATCTTCTACGTTGCAACCCACCTCGTCATCAATTTCATCACAATCAATCACATTCGTCAATGAAGAACTGTATTATCTACCCCCAAAAAAAAAGGGGAAAAAACTATTTCTCCTTCCAGTTATCTCCTTCCTAGTGTTTTGCATAGGTCACCTAGTATATCATCAAGATCACAAAGGTAACAGTCTCTACTAAAATTGCCCTTTAACAGACATATCAAGCCTGATTTTTTACTAAATTTTTGTCATACTTGTCACTAATGCATAATGCTTTAGAGCTAACATATTCCCACGTCCTTATGTCAAATTCCAATAACACGGTTTTAAATTCATATTCTCGATCACAGACTTGCAATCAATTTCAATATGAGCCTTTTTTAACTAATTATTAACTGCAAGCGGCAACTAAGTCCCTCTTAGGTGTAGTAAAGATACTTTCTACATTAATACTTCTATGTTTCAACAAACTAAAAAATCTATATCCTGAACATACTTTTGCCAACTCTAACCACATCAGACATTCAAAATCAAAGGTGCAGACTATAAATGCAAAGCTTAATCTTGAGTCTAAAAAAAGTGTAGTACATTAAGTTTGCTACACCATAACCCAATTTAACCACCATATCTTTAAGGCCATGTAAACAAAACTCATCAATATCAACAACATAAACAGATGATACCTATCCACCAACGTAAGACCTGCTAGGTGTTGGTGTAAAGCACCCGCCATGATGGATTTCAAAGGAAACTAACTTTGGAGTTACCACCTGCAATCAAAACCTCCATAATATTAACAACAATTGTACCTTCTTTAAAACCATAAACAAAATTTAAAGAAACTCAAAAATGCAGTATGTTCTTACCGTATTGTGTTACTGGATCAGAGTCTGAACTTTCTTTACACACATTCAAATCAAAACTATGAGACGCCATGATCAATCGAGGAAGAACAACCACAAGGATTGCATGTGTGAAAGTGACGTGAGGATAGAGGGAAGAGGAGTGTAAAAAAATATAATTATAAGTCAACTATATAAGTTAGGTAGGCAACTTTCAAGCGAACTGTCTAAAATACCCCTAACGTTTCTATCATTTAACGGTTCAATTGGATGGAAAATCGGTCAACCCAATTTGGACAACCACAAAGACCACTGATGTTATTAATTGCGTTAGTACCAAAGGTGCAATTGTGTGTCAATCACATCAACCATTTATGTAATTAACTCTACATTTAATTGGTCATGCATTTTTTTTATAGATCGTCTCTAAACAAAGTACAATTTGAAGCGAGTAGATATTTAATACTCTAGTTAACATAATAAAAATAGCTATCATTTAGTTTGTGAAAAGTCGTGATCCTTATTGCGATTTGTGGCAAAGCGGTTAATATTAGCACGTTGGTTGGTTTATCTGTCTTAAATGGCGAGTACGTAATATTTAGATTGCTCAAATATAAGAAGTCTATAGCAATTACAAACTGAATGTTCACATAGAAAAAGTCACACTAGTATTTGCTTAGATATACTAGTATTAGAGTATGTATGTGTTGTTCATCAGCTGTATTACAACTGTCATATTCGATGTCTTGTTTACTGATCATCTTTTCCTCATTCATATGAAAACATTTCATGCACATTACTTTACGGTAAAAAGGTATAGAAAAATACTATCTAAATTAATAAATTATGTGCATAAAATGTTCTCGTATAGTCGTATGGACGACGAACAGAGAAGTAATCCAAAGTGACAGTGATAAACTCTAATAGGATACATCATACACGCATCGAAAACCTTGACCAAAACTACTTAAGAATTAATACTTGCAGTGCCGTAGCTGAGCTACCGGAGGCTCTGTGCGAAAGTTTATAAAAATAACTAAATATCACGATAATGATTTTTTTGTTGAAAATGGTGAAATATATTAAAATCTAGAATGTTACATCAATAAGAAACAAAGAGGATTGGACATGCCCAACCTCATACAAGCAATAAGCTAAAACATTCAAGACTATTAACACCTATCTAGGATACAATGAAACTGAATTTCTAATAACAGACCATCAGAGAACACACATATCTGTCAAATGATAATTTCACCATTCTTCTTGGCTAAATCAATGATTAGCACAAGGCAACCATGAAGAAAGCCTACCTCATTGCTAAATTTCCCACCCACAAACACCCTACCTATGCTTGTAGAAGCCCATTCCACAAACATAGAGGCTCTTATGGGCAGGCATCACAACAAGATAGGAAAAACTCCTGTTCTATTGAGTCTCAAGTACCAAGAGCTGCATTTCCACTTTCATGGCATCACTCATAGGTAGTGAGTTGCTCAAGGATACATCCCATTGTGACTATATTTTCTAGAGCTACTACCAAGTAACATTAGCCAACCCCCTTCAATACTAACAACTAGACTATAATTCTATGCATCATCAAGTTGGCACTCCAACAAGTGCAGGAAACCTCCTTATGATTATGGGTAATAAGTGTCTTAACAGCAATTCCTTATCCCCCATCAAGAGTGATCTGCCTATCCACTACAAGAAAAGAGGATAATTCCTTGCAGAAAGGTTCCCATAATCAAGTTATTAGGCCCTCTGCAGAACAACAGTCAAGTAGGTTATCCAAACCATAACCAGTACCACCAAATAAAGACTTGACCTTTCAAAGAGATTCATTCTATCTTCCATTCATAAACTTTTAGCAAGTGCATATGTTTCAGATCCTTTAAGAATTATGCTCTATAGTTCATCTTAACCTCCCAAATAGCAGCAGCTTTATATACATCAGTAGATTTCTTGACATTTAAGCCCATGAGTCTAGCTTTAACTTCATCACAAATAAACTTCAAAACACTTTGTCACTCCCTTTTTTGGTCTCTGGAAATTTTGAATTTTCTTTCCTACCAAATACAATAGATAGCTGCTCCTAAACACAACCTTCTAATAATACTCCAAATGTTGTTTAAGCAAGGTTTATTAGAAAGAAAGTCAACAATATCCTTCCAATTCTAAGCATTAATGTTACAGGCCATCATAGATTGCAGACAGATCCATATGGCTTTTGAATATTCACACTGAAAAAATAGGTGATCATGTGTCTCCTCATTCATCATGCAAAGACCACAGACCATCATATCATAGCTACCCTACTTCCTTAATTTGTCACGAGTTAGTAATCTTTCCTGTATAGCCATCCATACTATGAAGGAGTGTTTAGGAATACATTATGAGAACCAAATTAGTTTCCCCCAGTTAACTTCCTCACTATGTGTCCTCAAACCATCATAGACATTTTTCATTGTAAACTTTTCAGGATCCCCATTGTTATTTACTCAAATGATCTTATCTCTTTCACCATTCTTGACCACTGGTACAACAATAGTTGATAAACAAGGCAAACTATCCACCCATTCACTACCATTTTTCCAACCTTCATTATCAATCATATCAGCCACACAACTGTCTTTGTTTAGTATTGCATTGTAAAAACTCCTATGTGAGTTGCCGTTAATCAGAGGCCCTAAACCACTCCAATTATCATACCACATATGAGTATCTTTTCCATTTCCAATTTTTGTACAGAACATGGCTTAAGACAAGACCCCTAATAGTCAAAATATTTTTCCACCCCCAACTGTTACATTTCTCTTTTTGGACCACCCAAATACTAGCACCTTTCAGTTTCACTGTGCTGACCCATTTGACCCACAAAGTGTCCTTTTTATTAGAAATGTTCCATAAGTGCTTTACAAGCAAAACTATATTCCAAATTGAGAGATCCTTAAGACCAAGTCCACCCTGATTTTTTGGCTTACACACATCTTTCCAAGCTACTTTGGCACTACCTTTAGACTCATTACTTTGGCTTCAAAGGAAGTTTTTCATGATTCTGTTAATATCAATTATCATAGACTTTGGTAAGAGAAAAACACAGCACCAATAAGAATGAATGGATTCCAACACTGATGCAATCAGTTGAAGCTTTCCAGCATATGTTAGAAATTTGTTCCTCCAATGATTGATTTTTGCATTCACCTTATCAATTAAGCACTTGCAGTCTTTGACTCCTAACCTTTTAGAAATTAGGGGAACACCAAGGTACTTAATAGGAAGCTTTCCTTTGACAAAGGGGAGGATTGAAAGAAGTACTTGCTGCTCATCCTCCTTAATACTACCAAAAAAACAGTACTCTTGTTAAAATTTAGAAGTAAGCCAAAACACTTGCCAAATTCATCAATAGTCTCTTTGATAACATTCACAGAACATAAGTCACCATGACAGAAAACCATGAGGTCATCTGCAAAACATATATGAGTAATCTTCAAGTTTTTGCATCCAAAATGGTAATTAAATTCAGGAGTGTTTCTCACATTCTTCTCCATCACCAGGGTAAAGAATTCCATTACCATTGTAAAGAGATAAGGGGACATTGGGTCTCCTTGTCTTAATCCTCTACCACCATTAAAAAAACCACAACTTTCACCATTTATGTTGATAGAAAATTTCACACTTCTGATGCACATCATTATCTAGTTCCTCATTTTGTCATGAAAACCAAAGTGCTTTAATAACTGTTCCATAAAGTCCTAGCTCATAGTATCATAAGCCTTATGGATGTCAATCTTGAAGGCCACTCTTTTAGGACCCCCAACCCTATTATAACCCTGCATCAGATCTTGGGCCAAAAGGATGTTATCTTGAATTAATCTACTAGGAATGAAGGCACTCTAGTTCTTATTGATAAGCTTATCCAAACACCCGTTTATCCTCTCAGTAATCAGTTTACTAATGCATTTATAGACCACATTGCAACAAGCAATTGGTCTAAAGTCAGTTACCAACAAAGGAGTGTTTATTTTAGGAATGAGAGAAATAATGGTAGCATTGAGTTCACCCAAAAGTTTACCAGAAGAGAAGAATTCCTTTACTGCAGTACAAACATCAGGACCAACAATATGCCAAGCAGCCTTGAAAAATTTAGTTGAGGATCCATTAGGACCTGGTGCCTTATTATCATTAGTGTTGAACATAGCCTTCTTGATTTCCCTATCAGTAACTGGTTTGACCATTTGACTGGCCTCACTACTTGACAACTTGGTAGTAAACACTAAGACCCAAGAACTGCTTGAAATGATTAACAAATTGTAAGGCAGCCTGATCACCCTCATACCTTTGACCCTTAGCAACATGAATGACCTGAAATTTATTTCTCTGATTCCTTCCTTTAAGCATTTTGTGGAAGAAAGAGTTGTTTTTATCACCATAACTAAGCCATTTGATTTTGCATTTCTGAAACAATAGCTTTTCCTCATCTTTAACTGCCTCCACATACTTTTCCAAGATTGCACTTCCTTTATCCCTTAAACATTTATCAAATGGATCAGCATCAATTGCAGCTTGAATACTTTTTAAATCTTCCTTCAATACCTTTACCTTCTCAACCAAAGTTTTCCATTACTCCAGTTTTAGAATTGTTTTAGAGGATGTTTTTAAAGAGATTCAAAATGTTTTCTTAACAAGATTATACATATTCATACCCCCAATGTCAGCTTTTTATTTTCCTCAACAATTCAATCAAAATCCCTCCTTCCAAGTAAAGTTATTGTCAAACATGAATGATTTCTTCTTATATCTCAACATTAGTGGATAATCATAAAGCAGGACTGTGATCAAAATCAAATAAGCAGAAGAAGAGCATACATGAGAAACTATCCCTAAAACTCCTTCACTGGCCATGATTCTATCTAACTTTTTCACAGTATAGTCACCAAGCTTGACTTTGTGTAAGTTTTTTGTCCAAGTAAAGTGAAATCCAGCACTAGATAAGTCCTCCACTTCCACTTGATTAATACAATCATTAAACTCCATCATGTCTATAGTAATACTAATAGCCTAAGGATGTCCATTAGTAATGACTTTATGTCTATTAATATCCTTCCATAAATTCCTTCTTTCCATACCACTATTTGCAGCATACATAAATGTTAGAAAACTGATGAGTTTATTGTTAGTACTCTCAACAATACACAACATGAATTATTTAGAAGTACACAAACAGGTCATATTAACATGAGCAGAGTTCCATCCAACAATGATTCTACACCCTTTATCACAATACTTCATATTAGAAAACCAACTCCACTGTCCAAAGATTTTGGAACATACCTTATCAAGCATATTGCTTATTAGATGTGTTTCTAAAATTGCACAGATATGCAACTTCTCAGTAGCAATAAAATTAATCACTTCATCTTGTTTGGTTGATGAAGACATACCTCTATTCAATATTTCATCCATGAGAACAAGAAGATAAACCAGATTCCTCAACAGTCCTGAAGGACATTCTCATCCATTCCTCTTAAGTCCTCTTTATTCATTTCACCAGCATACCATCATTCATACTATAAACATCATCTAATATCACGATAATGATATATTGTAAGCATCTAGCTTTAATTTCTCTATGAGTTGTTCATTACTCCCGGTCACTTGAAGTAAAGTTTATCAAATTTTTAGAACATAATTTCATATATCATTAACATTTTGAATCTTGGAAGCAAATTTTGAGGCTCAAAAAATATATAGAGCGGTATATATATATTTTGAGGCCTTAAAACTTTGAGGTTCTGTGCGGTTGCACATCTCGCACACCTTTGAATACGGCTCTGAATACTTGCATTTGTTTGTTTCTAACTCAGATAAATATGAAGAAAAAAAATTAAAAACAAAAATCACTGGTTACGTGTTGAGTACAAGCAATTAGCGATTTGCCATCATGTTAGATACAGAAAAACTAGGAATATTTTGGTATAAGTTTTTAATATGGTCAAATACTATAAACTCCTTCAAATCGCAATGTTGTTTTATCTTGCAAGTGCTAAACGTAGGTTACCTTGGCTTTTTCTGCTTTATGAGGTTCGAGATAGGTGCTACAGAAACGTGTTTGAATAGTCTGTCGACTTAAACAGTATTTGAAGTTTATTATGTAAAGAAAACCACAAGCATGTCCCGTAAGATGACAAGTCCTTGCTGATTGATTATCAAATTATGGTTACGTGTATAAAACATAAATCACTTCACTTTACATAACATATACCGTAATAAACTGTTAATATGATAATTTACTTGTACGAATAAAGCATCGTATTTTATCGACTATTTTCAGCAACCACTTTCGGATATTTTAAGAACAGAATTGAAAAAAAGAACATAGCAAATCAGGCCCAAAAAAAGCGCAAAGCCCACTAAAAGCTAATTAGATAAAACTAAAAAAAGTACAAAAAATTAAACGCCGTTGCCGGGGATCGAACCCGGGTCACCCGCGTGACAGGCGGGAATACTTACCACTATACTACAACGACTTCATGTTTTTGTTATTAGTTTTTAAATAATTTAACCTTGTCAACTGTAGTCACACGTGAAAACTTGTGACGGATTATTTATATCCATGTTAGGATCGAAGTCATTGTGATTTTTGTATTGGTGATTAATTTTTCTAAATCTTTACGGCTTCTTGATTGTTCTGACACATTCTCATTTGTCTCGACCATCGGACAAAAGAATGTTCCTTATATGCATATTAAAATTAAACGGAAATCGGGCTCTTATACGTTGTGAAAGTACCACCAAATCATATATGTTTACAACAAAATCGCCGCAAACGAACAACAATTACACTTAATACCACCTGGACGAGGTATAAGAAAGTAGTTTGTAGACAGTCATAATCATACCCGATAATAAAAAGTCTGTTTGTAAAAAGAACTCTAACAAGGAATATCAAATATATTACAAGGTCTATAAGCTTTTTACAAAACAACAAAATGAATGATTGCATAGATTAAAAAAAATTTATAATGAATTTAACCTAAACAACCAATTATGAGCTAGGACAAGAGAATGGCCAACCTTGAGTACTTTTTGAAATCTAACACTTGCCAAACTAAACTTGAAAACAAGAACATCCAACAAAGTCTGCAAACCATTGGACAATCTCTATTGCTATATTAATGTTGATGTAACTTGTCTCTCAACCCCAACATCATTGTGTGCATATATAGTCCCAATATATTTTACTGGAAAGAAACATACATTTGTAAATGGTAATTGAAATTTTGGATTATCAACCAATTTAGGAAACGTAAGTAGTAAGTTGTAGTTGCGACTTGATATCATATTTGTTTACTTTGCATCTGTAATTAAGGTCATTGCAAGCAAATTTTACTGCTACAAAAACACAAGCAGATTTTTTTTATCTGAACCAAAATATTACTCAATACTAGTTTACTCACAATTGATAACGAGAGGAATGCTGTATCCACAAAAAAGCTTTTACACAACGATGTGGCAAACTAAATTATCCAATCAAGTAGATTCTTGTTTTTTTATAATTGTTTTGATTGGACAATTTATGTTGCCACATCATTATGTGAAAGTTTTTGTGTATATTCTTTGTGGACATAGCATTTGCTAACTATTGTACATTTGTACCGTTAACTAAAAAATGGGAAAAGAAGAGCCACTGATTTTTTGTGAAAGGTTAGAAGCTTATAACAAGCTCAAATATTTGTTTATAACTTAAAAAATTTAATGATTAGTTTCCAACCAGATTATTAATTAGTCTTTTTCACCTTTTCTATACACAACCTATAATTCTAGAATCAATTAATTTGGTAGTCCTAAAATGATGGACAAGACTAGTTAGAGATGGGAATAAAAATAAGTTGCCTACAAGCTAGGGCATTTGGGTATGACTAGACACAAATTTATCATCTTTCAATTCAAATTGGACAGACAAAATAAACCAACCCAACCTGTGTGCATTCAAACCATTCAGAAAACATACATTGCATGCATGACCACTGTCTCTGTTGTGATGCTTAGGATGAGTCTCATCACACTTTCCACAAATATATACCTAAAAAGAGTAAGCATCGAACCAATCATTATACCCAAATCCGTTAATCATCAAACCAACTTCACATCTTGTTCTGTGTGCTTTTGTGCGTTTGTGTTTTGTTCAAACATTCATGCATCATGCATAATACGGAATCTTTTTATAATAAACTTCCACCATGATATGTTTGTATAGCTATAGCTATGTATACTTGTTGATGAGTCTAATGTATACATTGAAATCCTACGATAATATTTGTATTCACTAGCTACTTGGTGATATTCGTCTTCAAGTTACAAATGTTTAAATGGTAATCATATAAGGGCACAGCTACGCGCGTGTAACCGGACTGTATGAACCTTTCTACAAAACAAGTAATTTTATATGCATATATAAGAAAACCTTTGTTCTTTATAATTGTATGTCTAAGACACTGTGTGACAATAGTTCATTAGTTTATAAAAAAGGGTCGATCGATTTGCTGCAAGCAACAAAATATTATTCATTTTAGATATAAAATTAGACATGTTTGCAGCGAAACCAAACATTTCTTAGCACATATAAAAGCGTACCTATATATACCAATCAAACACATTTGTTTGAACGACGAAGTTTTTATAAGAATTCTAGCAAACTGCTAGAGTAAAAAACAAGCATTAGACAGTTACATGATTACAAGCAAATATTGGATTTCAAGCTAATTCAGTCGGTCCATGCGATGCTTGATCTCATACTTCTACAAAATCATCCAAACGTGTGACAACATGTTTATATCTTCCCCTAATGTGTCTTTCCTTAATTGCGGGTTTTGGATCCAAACAAATAAAAACACTATGGCATTCCAAGCAAACCAGACTTTCAATAATAAAAAAATGGGTCAAGTATGAGATATGTCACAAGGCTGTTTTTCTTCTTTTAGTTAGTTTAATGGTGATAAACTCGTAACAATTGTTACGTCCGTGTTAAATTGTTCTATAAACTTGATGAACAAATATGTAACTAAATCCAATACATGCAGAACCATTTATGTTAGAACATAACTAGTAATTCAGTATTCACCGTTTGGTAAAACTAGTTTTTGAGTGCTACCAAGTTGTTATACAAACATGGATAGAAGTAGAAAGAAGTGAAGAGTAATAGGGTAATTACTATAAAAGGAAAGTCAGGAAGAGTCTTGTCAATGAAGGGACATTACCTTCCTTCCATTTGTCTCCGATTCAAACTTTTCTGTTCCGTATTTATTTAGTCACGTTAATAAAATCATTACTATTTTCAATAATAATTTGGGTTTCAAAATATACGTACATCATCATAGTTTATAGTTTGTTTGATGTTTACCTTTTGTCTTGTGAACTTAAAGCGTTCACAACAGGCATGAAGTTGCTTGGGGTGCATATTAGTCGCCATTGGGCCTCCTGTTGGTTGGCTCGGCGTCGAGTGGATCGTTGTCACGAACACGAGCAAAACACTCATATTCTCTTTTCTTACATTTTTTTGCGTTATAAAAAGTGGACAGTGACCATTGCAGGGTAAATTCATAAAAGTAGTGAGAGAGCTATGTTGATGTAGCGTTGAGTTGACGAGAATGGTTAGCGAAGGACACCCTACAATTGTAAATGCTCTTACTACAAGAAATAAATTTCTTATTTTTCTCTACTGTAAAAGTAAATTTCTCTGAAAATTAAGCACAAGAGTGTAATTAACATTTCGTTTAATAATCTTCGAAGAAATCACATCATTAGGTGTATTGATCGAGATGACTGAAGTAGCATTTGTCCTCTTTTGTTTAAGCAACGACTAAAAATGTTCATTAGAAATTCAAGCAAATAGCGAGAGGACTATAAAGTGCAAGTAATATAGTATCATAGATCCAATCGTTTCAGTTTAAATGAAAACCTTATCTTTACAAGAAATCCAAGAGTGAGTGAGGCTTTTGAATTCGTCCCCTAATGTGTCATTTCGTTGAGGTTTCATGTCAAAGCAAAACCTATTGCAGCATTGTGGCCTTCTTCTATCACCCCATCTGAAAAAATTTCTATTGCAATTTATTTATATCTTGTTGATTAGTGATCCACAAATTAGGAAAACGTGTCACTAACGGTCATATTTCTAAATACTTGTTCATATCTATAATATGTTTGTTTATAAAATTGCTTTCTTATTATAACTTGGTTGACACATTAAACATTGAACTAAAAGTTGTAAGTAACGATAACTAGGAAACAAAATTACAAATTGGAGGAAAGTACTATACATGGATTACAAAACCACTCTATCCAATTAATTGAAGATTTACTAATCTATTATATAACCAAGTGAAGGAGTATATTTTGATGTCATCGACCTTATTTAGTCTTTTGCCAGCAAAAACCACTTCGTTTCTCGATCTCCAAAGAAATCAAAGGATGGCTTGGGCAACTGCACCAAAGAAAACCGCAAGAGATGCTTGCAGGTGAACTTTATCGGCAAAGGTGATGAGATCATTGATATTGGAGAAAGTGTCATTATACAAATTCCATTAGGTTATGACCTCTTTCCAAACCTCAATAGCGAAACAACAATTGATGAAAAAGTGGGTTTCCGTTTCAATGCCATTATCACAAACGGGGGCACGATGTGCAAGTCGATATCACGGAGGATGAGCTGAGGTTGGATCATGTTGCTAACCTTCCATTAGAAATCCCCTAAGAAGCTATGTTAACTTTGATAGGCAAAATAGCCCGGCCGTTGGGGTGGGTGTCATACTCTACAAATCTAGAAATAAAATTATCATATGGTCGAGTTATATTAAAATGTATAATGGAGTATGTATTAACAGGGGTACGTTGTTTTGTTATTCAAGAAAACTCAGAGCATATAAAGGGAGTATTTGGTAAGTTATTGATAGTTATATGAAAACGGCAGTTGCAAGACTTGTCCTCGCCAAAAGTTTTGGCCAAATTTTCTCCCCATTTAGAAAAAGTTAAAGACTCGAAGTCGAGTTTTTTTGTCGTTTAGCGACTTTTGGCGAGGACATCATGTCCTTGCCAAAAACTTCCCTCGTCCGTTCTACTTTTTCTTGTAGCTAGTGTGAATGCTTAACATATAGCTGAAGTGATATAAACTTCTCAAACTATATAAATAAAACAGGAAAGTCATCAAGATTTAGATAAAACTAACAAAACCGAAGCATGTAATAGCATATATGATTGCTTTAAAATGTATGAACTGGACCACCATAACGGAAGCTCACCGTTCATACAACTTTCAGATGAAAAAACAACAAGCTAAGTTGCCAAAAAAAATAGGCCTGATCAGTAAGTAAATGTTGAACCATTCAATGATTTCTATACATGATCTTGCATAATTGTGTAATTTTATTACAGTATGTGTTTATAAAACAAGTAATGATTTATATGTATAGAAAATAAAGCCAAAACCAGTATCAAATGCTATTGGTGTTAATTAGGCTAAGCTAGCCTTCTTTTTAATTAAAGTTGTTGTAATTTTCAACTATCAAATGCAACCACAAAAACATGCTATTATATATGATTTTATCTTTGTAACTTTAAGAAATCATCATTTCATAGTCAAATATATCAAGCATCCTAGAGTAAAGCAGATTATTACAATTTCAAAATCGTATCACATTCAAACACCTATGTATAGTAGCAGATGAGATGGGATAGAGCAAATAAAAGTGAATCGTTTGGAAGCCAAAAATAGCATGTACTGTTGACATTAGTTGTAGAAACCCTAAATTTATCCTTTTTCATGCACCAACTAGCTTCCCTAGCACTACATTTTACTCCTATATATTTTCCTCCTCAACCAAACCCTAATAAAGCCTTCTCCATATGCAATTTATATCTCCCTAACTATCTTCTTTGCTTAGATTAAACCGATCACTTGTTATCATCCTTTGATTTATCGATCTTTGTATGATCATGAACTTCGAAGTGCAAGCCGAGAGAGTGGTTAACATGGATCCACCGGCTCAAACTCCTTCCGATCAACATCTTTGCTATGTTCGTTGCAACTTTTGCAACACCCTTCTGGCGGTATGTCATTGAAACGAAACGAAATGCACAAAATGATACTAAAAAAATACTCCGTGTATATTACTGATTAAGACTATAAACATACATGTAAACATATAAAATGTGTTGATGGTGAATAAATGTTAATTTTGCAGGTTGGGATACCATGCAAGAGGCTTTTGGATACAGTGACAGTGAAATGTGGGCATTGTAGTAACTTGTCATTTCTCACCATTAGGGCTTCTCCTCCTGATCAACACCCTCTTCAAACTCCCCCCTTCCCTCCTTTTCAGGTATTTTTCTTTATCTATATGTAAAGTCTACTGTTTTATTCATTGTATAGTTATACGAATAATAGTTTTTTTTTGCTAGAAAGTCAACTAGAATCGTTGTTTGCTTTCGTTTAAGTTAGTCTTAACCCTAGCTAATCAATTATGTAAATATCGACAATCCATCTTATATATGCATTTGCTTTCATTTATCGATATTATACTTGCATTACTAAATACGTAAGTAAATAGATTGCCAGTGTTTTCCAAAACAAAACCCTAACCTAACCAAGTAAAACTAAGATTCTTCTATAATTTGTGTCATAAATTTGCAAGCAGGGTGCTTTCTCCAGTGATTTCAAAAGAGGCCAATCTTCCTCATCTTCGTCGTCTACCTCAAATGAACCCACGTCCCCAAAAGCTCCGTTTGTCGTCAAACGTATCATAATTTCTTCTTCATTAACTGCTATCTCTCAAACTATTTATTAATTACTATTTGTAAGACTTATTCTTGTTCTTTACCTTGTAGCACCTGAGAAGAAACACAGGCTCCCATCTGCTTACAATCGGTTCATGAAGTAAGTTTACAACGAAAATACATATCTACAAACATTTTTTCAGCACTTTAATATATTCCATATTCAAATGCTATATGTTTCTTATGAAATTTTGAATAATTAACTAGAGAGGAAATTCAGCGAATCAAGGCTTCGAATCCTTCAATACCTCATCGAGAAGCTTTCAGCACTGCAGCAAAAAATGTAATACGTTTTTATAGTTAGTTTCTTCTTAATTAACTTTATATATATATATATAATTTATTGATTTCTTTTACATTTTGGCTGCTAAAACTGTTTAAAGAGAAAATTTATTAGGTTATACTAATTCATTTCTAAATTCTTGCCACAGTGGGCTGGCCACGTACCAAATTCCCTCTCTGGAAGCCTCAGCACTGTAAGAAATTTTCCATGTTTCTTGTTATATGTTTTTATTGCTAACTATGTATATCAGTATATGTTCTTGCATATACATACAATCATGATGTTTAGAATGAACACGCTATCATTTGTAAACGGTATATATCTTTTCATGCATCTTGATAAAAGTGGCGATAAAAAACAACACAAATTAGATACGTTATGGTTTCCTTTTTATCAAGTTTAAGCGTTCTTCCAAATTTGGTGCTAACGGATTGTTATGTATTATCAGGGTGGTTTCGATCTTTCTGGATTGAAGTGATTAATGTGCAATCTATCCAAGCAACCGTGAAGAATTTGAAGGATGATGCAACATCACGAATCTAAGCTATGAAACACTGATGTTCTATGTGGGATTTATGCAATTTAATTTAACATTTCGTATTGATTTAGAAAAACATCCATGTTTATGTAATATATCTGAATCTAGAATGAACGGTCTGAGTATCTCTTTTTTATTCTGTCGAATCGTTAGTTTAAATTAAGACAATCCGCATTTTAGAGATGTTTGAAAGTGAAATAATACAATCTGAATCCAATTTATATTAAGAGATATGATAGAGCATACAACTTGAAGAAAATACTATGAAACATTAAAACCTAGGGCAAATTGCATAAAAGTGTACTAAACTTATACTCAATTTCAATTTAATGTACTAAACTTTTTTTTTCTCAATTTATTGTACCCAACTTTTTTTTGGTTACAAATGAAGACAATTAGGAGGTTATCAGGTCACCATCAAGTTACCTTCTTCTCCAACATGATTTTTCAACTGGCGACCTCCACCACTACCGCCTTCGGCAAGCCACAACCACAACCATTTTCGAATGATTTTGATCTTTTTCGACCGATTTCGACAGTTTTCGACTAATTTCGACCATTTTCGATCGATTTCGACCGATTTGGACCCTTTTTTGAACGTTTTCGACCGTTTTTGAACGTTTTCGACCGTTTTAGTCCGTTTTCGATCGATTTCGACCGATTTTCATCGTTTTCGACGGATTTCAACCGATTTTAACCGTTTTCGACCATTTTCAACCGATTTCAACCTATTTCAACCGATTTTGACCGTTTTCAAACCTTTACGTCCGTTTTCGATCGTTTCAACCGTTTTGGAACCTTTTCGACCGATTTCATCCGTTTTGTGTGTTTTTAACAGTTTTCACGTTGTCAAGCTTGTTTGAACGTTTTGAACGTTTTCGTCCGTTTTTAAACGTTGTGAAACGTTTTTGTACGTTTTCGTCTATTTTTGAACGATTTGTTCGTTTACGTCATTCTCCGTTTTTCTTTATTTTCCTACGTTGCTTTCGTTTTTGTACGATTTTATACGTCTTCATACGTTTTTTACATTCTTATAAAAAGTACTAAAACGTATAAAAACGGATAAAACTTTTGAAAACGTTCAAAAAGGTATCTAAGCGTAGAAAAACGTACAAAACGAACGGAAACGGTCAAAAACGATCGAAATCGGTTGAAATCGGTCAAAATCGATCGAAAACGGTCGAAATCGGACAAAAACGATGGAACTCGGTCAAAATCGGTCAAAAACAGACGAAAACGGTCGAAATAGGTCGAAAACGGTCAAAAACTGTCGAAAACGGTCGGAATCAGTTGAAATGGTCGAAAACGGTTGAAATTAGTCGAAAACGATGGAAATCGGTTGAAGTCGGTCGAAAACGGTTGAAATCGATCAAAAACGGACTAAAACGGTCTAAAACGTTCAAAAACGGTCAAAATCGGTCGAAATGAGTCCAAAACGGTCGAAATAGATCAAAAACGGTCGAAATCAGTTGAAATCTGTCGAAAACGGTCGAAATCGATCAAAAACGAAGGAAATCGATCGAAATCGGTCAAATCGACTAAATCGCGGAAACGTAGTTGGGTGGTGCCGGTAGTGAATCGATTTGGAGGTGTGTGGTGGTGGGTCGTGAAATGTTAGGTTGCCGGAAAATTTATGTTGGAGAAAAGGGTAAACTTGATGGTGGATGCCTTTGATTGGGTAAACTCTTAATTGTCTTCATTTGCAACCAAAAAAAAGTTTGGTACATTAAATTGAGAAAAAAATTTGGGTACATTAAATTGAAATTGAGTATAAGTTGCCCTAAAACCTAAAACAACTGTTCTACATCTATTTATAAAATCTTGCAACACGAATCTTAAAGACATCAACTAAACTTAGGTTACTTGAATTTACATAAGTGGAGGTACAATGTAGTATAGTAGTTGATTATTACTTGGGCATCCCCAATGCAATAGTTTTTCTCTAAAGTGTAAACAACTTGCATTAATTGTAAAAAGCTTTGAGGGTTCTCTTTATAGCATACACGTACGCTCCAAGCAAAGGCTACTCTAAAGATGTTTTTTTAGTTAGATTGATTGTCTTCGATTTACATACTTCGTAATCAATCTACCCTCTACAAACTGCGACCATGTTCTCAGATATTTTATCTACTTGTTTCAATGTTTTGAAAACCGGGTCTCTAATCGACTTCGGGGATTCGACGTCACCGGGTTACGGTTAAACAGTTTCAACGGTTACCGGGTCAACCTGGTTTTTAAAAAAAAGTATTAAGATTTGCAATGATACAAAAAATGTATATATATATATATATCATGAATATACCTTATATTGAGCCTAAAAACAATTTACTAACAATATAACATGTAACAAATGAAATTACGTCCCAAATATATATAAAAAAACTTGCTTTATTTGTAAAAAACATAAAAAAAGCAAAACCCGGCCGGGTCACGAGAACTGGGTTGACTCGGGTCACCTTAAACCCGGCGGGTCTAACCGGGTTTCGAAAATATGAAACCCGGTTTAATTTGACCCGTTTTTTGACCGAAACCGGTTCAACCGATTGACCCGACCGAGTCGAACCGGATTTCAAAATATTGACATGTTTGCTTTTAACATCTGTAATTGCGTTATATAAGAAGAGACAAATTATGGTAGTTGAAATTCATAAACTTTCTCTCTTTAAACAAATTCTCCCAAATGGACCCACACCTAACAACTTTTACCGCCATTTCCTGCCATTAATGTACCTTAATTCTTCAAAAAACACTGTTTTATCATTCAAATTTCATCTCTAATCCATAGATCTAATCTAAATTAGTTTTGATTATGTTTTTTCATAACTTTCCGTCTTTAATCACTTGTATTACTGTTTGTATCATGTCTAACAAAAAACGATAATCCAAAAGACAATTACGTGTTCCAGTTCGTTTTAATGATCATGTTATGGAAAATTTGAGTCAAAAAAGGAATTTTGAGGAGATGTCGTCAGGAAATAGGAATGATGATGAGATTTTAGATAAGAGTATGCTAAGTAATGAGGAGAGTGGATTAGAGAAGGTTAAAATTGTTAATGAGAATAGAGATAGTAGGCTAAATGATGCTGATGGAGTTTGTGATAAGGATGTGTTGGTAAATGGGGGAATTATGAACGGTGATGATGGAATTGAAGCTGATAATGTTAATAAGGAAGATGTTGTGTCTAAAGTGCAGCTGAATAATTGTATTAAATGGTATTGAATCAGTAACAGAGGAGTTGTGTCAGGATAAATCAGCTGATCCACTCAGAAATGTAAGTGTTCAGACTCAAGTAAATAGTGATGGTCTTAATAGTGAATTATTGAATTCTGGTACTGATAATGAGACACATGTAGAGGATGTTGTGAAAGAAGTTAATGATAATAATCAAGTAAACCTAAACTCTTATGCTAATAAGTTAAATACTAGTTTGGATAATGAGGAAAACAAGTTGTTTTTGTCCTAACTTGCACAAATAAGAAAGGTGAAGAAGTAGTTAGATTTGAAGAGGAATTAGTAAGAGAAGGTTGTGAGAAGTGGAAGTATACAGTATGTGGCTACTTTGTTGATTGTAGAATGCCTGTTTATGAGCTCAAGTATAATATCAGAATGATGTGGGGTAGACTTGGCCTAAAAGATATAGTAGTTGACACTGATGAAATGTGTTTTTTTAAGTTCAAAAGTAAGGAAGAGATGAATAATGTTCTAGATCAGAGTCCAGGGTTAGTGAATGGGAAGCCTTTGATTGTACAAAAATGGGATTCAGAGATAACAATTGTTAAAGAGGCTCCCTGTAAAATCCCTCTTTGGATTAGGCTTTTTAATGTTCTTCTTGAAGCTTGGAGTGTTAAGGAAATAAGCATTATTGCCAGTAGGTTGGGGAGGCCAATTAAAATAGATAAAATGACAGCTGACATGTGTAAGGAAGGATTAGGAAGGTTGGGATATGTAAGAGTACTTGTTGAGGTAGATGCAAGGAAAGAGTATGTGGATAAAGTTGAGATTGATTATGTGGATAATCAGATGAATGTTAAAAGAACTAAATGGGTAAGGGCTAGGTATTCATGTAAACCTGAAAGGTGCATCCACTGTAGGGTGTTTGGACATGGGATTAATAGTTGTAGAAGTAAACTAAAAAAGGTGAATGATGATGATAAAGGAGCTAATAAACAGATTATTAGAGGAAATAATAATGAAGAATTTGTGGAAGTTAAGAATAGAAGGAATAAGTGGAGGAATAATAATAACTTTAATAAGAGAGTTCAGGGGAATAATATACCAGCTAGAAGAGATAATGTTACTGCTAATGTGAAGTATGCATTCAAGCCTAAAGAGCCAGTACATAAGCCTGTTGAAACACCCGCTAAGGAGAATCCTAAAAGTGGAGGAACTGCCAGTAATAGGAAAATTAGATCTGACAAAGCTTGGAGAATTAGTAATGAAAATGATAAGGAGCTAAGTAAGAGTGCTAACAAATATGCAGTGTTATCTGATGATGAAAATGGGAGTAATGGGGAAGAGGAGTTTACATATAAGAGACTAATTGTGGAGGAATTTATAAGAAAGAAGTTGCAACCTACATGTACTGAAACAAAAAATTGGACTTATGACATGGTGAATTACTTTAAATATCATGGGATGCAATGGGAAAAGAAAAGCTAAAAATGGTAGAGGTAGATAGTGATGATGAAGATGTATATGAGAATAAGAATGAAGCTATCCAAAATATCATTCCTAATGAGGTTTTGGGTACTGATATTGGGGGAAGCAATGAGTGGGGAGTGTAACTAGTATTAATGGATTTCAAAATTGCTTCTTGGAATATAAAGGGAATGTGTAATGAATTAAAGCAGAAGGAGGTGAGGAAGTTTATTCTTGATGATTCTATTCAAGTGTGTGTAGTTCTGGAAACACATTTGAAAATCAAAAATATTACTAAAGTTTGTGACAAAGTGTTTGGCAGTTGGAGATGGATTTCTAATGTTAATCACTCTCCCACAAGCTGCAGAATTATGATTGGATGGAATCCTAATGTTGTTGATGTTATGGCCATTCATAGTAGTTGTCATGAACTGTTGTGTCTTATTGAAGATGTGCAAGGAAAAATTAAGCTCTATGTCAGCTTTATATATGCTTCAAATTCTAATGGTGAAAGGAAGATTCTATGGAGGCAGTTGTAGACTTCTAAAAGAATTGTTAACAGTCATCCATGGATTGTGATGGGGGATTATAATGTTACTACTAAGCCTGAAGAATAATCAAATGGTGCTTTTGTATTGACAAGTGATATGTGTGATCTAAAAGATGCAATTAATGCATTAAAGATTGAAGACATTTGCAGTTCAGGTTTTTTCTATACTTGGATCAAATCTCTCAAAAATCCCCTGAATAGTACTCTAAAGAAGTTGGATAAAATAATGGTAAATGATGCTTTTATATTTAAGTTTAATAGGGCTCATGGTCTTTTTCTTCCTTATGTGGTATCTGACCACAGCCCTGCTATTCTAATAGTCCCTAAAGGATTACCTAAAAAGAAGAAGTCCTTTAGGTTTGTGAACTATATTGCTGACAAAAGTGATTTTATTGATGTTGTGAAGCAGGGTTAGGATCTAAATGTTAGGGGGTGTAAAATGTTCAAGGTGGTTAAGAAGCTGAAGAATTTGAAGAAGCCTTTGAATGAGTTAAATTGGAAGAATGGAAATCTTTATGATAATGTGGTAAAATTTAAGCATCAGCTTAAAGAGGCTCAAAGTAAGGTTGAAGCTGACCCTTTCAATCTTAACAATAAGCTTGAAGTTGTGGAGTTGCTCAATAAGTATAATAAAGCTGCTGAGAATGAATTAAAACTTTTAAATCAAATTGCAAAAGTCAAATGGCTTAAGAAGGGAGATAGAAACTCAGCTTACTTTCTCAGTATCCTCAAGGCTAGAAGACATAAAAACAGGGTGGAAACTATTTGTGGGGAAGATGATGTGAGATATAATGGAAGTAATGTGGCTAATCAGTTTGTGAATCACTTTAAGAATTTCCTTGGTAAATCTATTCCTGTTAAACCTTTGAGCAGTCTAGGTGATATTGTTCTTTTGAAATTATCTGAGGAAGATGTTACTAGAATTATTGAAAAGGTGTCTGGTGATGAAATTAAAGATGCCTTGTTTGGTATTGACTCTACTAAAGCTGCTGGGCCTGATGGTTTCACTTTTTGTTTTTTTTAAAAGCTTAGGCTTATATTGGAGTGGATATTTATGCAGCAATTAAAGAATTTTTTATTAAAGGTAAGATGTTAGGTGAAGTAAATGCAACTCTCATTGCATTGGTTCCTAAAATTGATACCCCTGATAAAGTATCTGATTTTAGGCGAATTGCTTATTGTAATGTACTGTATAAGTGCATTAGTGAAATTCTGACTAATAGGATCAACAATGGTCTCTGTAAGGTAGTTAGTCTTAATCAAAGTGCATTTATCCCTGGTAGACATATTCAAGATAACATTTTAATCACTCAAGAATTGTTTAAGGGATATAAGAGGGAAAATGGGATAAAAAGGTATGTTATGAAAATTGATATTTAGAAGGCTTATGACACTGTTAGCTAGGATTTTCTTCATGAAGTGTTAATTCAGGTTGGATTCCATAAGACTATGGTGGAATGGATCATGACTTGTATCACTTCTGCATCCTTCTCTTAATGTGTTAATGGTGAGACTTATGGTTATTTTAAGGGAGGAAAGGGCCCGAACTTGGTTAGTTGTGTGACAAAGAGAATCCCAATCTCACCTTACATTGTTTAAACTCATGTAATGATGTTTGTCAATATGATCTTTGGTCAAAAAGAAATCAAAGAAATAGGAAATTCAAATATCATTATGGGTGCAAAGAAATGCAACTTACACATATGTGTTTTGCAGATGACCTATTGGTGTTAGGTAATGGAGACACTGAATCACTTGGAGTGGTGAAGAAAGCTTTAGATCTGTCTAGGCTTATTCCCTAATCTAAATAAGAGTACTATATTCTTTGGAAGTATTAATGAAGGACTAAAGAGAGACCTTTTGACAATACTCCCCTTTAAATGTGGAACTTTACCTATGAAGTATTTGGGTGTCCCATATTGCTAAAAGAACATGAGTACATGACTGCATAAGTCCTTATTAAAGAATGTTTGAAAAGTGATTAGTTCTTGGAGGAACAGGCTTTTACCTTATGCTGGAATGATTGGTATGCGTCTTAATTACACATAAATTATTACAAGATTAAAACAAAAAAAAACAAATATTAAAAAAAGTAAACAAAAAAAGAAAGGAACAACTATATTAAAGACCATGTATACAACAATAATAATTCTACCAAGGACCATTTTACCCTAAAAAACGGACATTAAATGACGAAAAACGTACACAAAAATACATTGTATTTGTATGTTATTATCATTTATGTATATTGCAGGAAAAGGATATCACACAAAGGACAAAAAAAAACCAAACACGGGATGGAAAAGACAAAGACAAATCAAACCAAAGTCAGTCAAAGTCAAAAAGTCAACAAGAAAGTCGACCCCGAAAAAGTCTGAAGTCAAATGAAGAAAATACAACTTGAGGGACTAAAATTGCCAAACCTCAAGTTGTATCACAAGAATAGAAAGTCAAGGGCTGAAATGCATTCCGGGTGAAGTACAAACTTAAAGGAAAGGGCCAGTTTTCCGCCAAAGCTCCTAAGTTGTATAGTGAAGGGAAGACGAATGTTACAATATAGTTTATAAGAAGAATGAGGGCCAATGCTACCAACTTTTCCCAAAACCATTTTTCCCGCCCAATACAAAAACCCATATACAACTCACTGTGCCCTCACCTTCCTTTTACCCATGGCAAACCTCTGCGAACACCTTGGGTAGACGTTTCCCCCCCTCCTCCACAATCTACCCCCCATCCTTTATAATTGCCATGTTGGGCAATCCTTTAAACCAACTTTCCAAGCTTTTTCAAATGGCTGTGATTGACTTCAAAAGAACAAACAAAAGAAATTGGAAGGCTGAATTATGTTTTAGAATCACTCACCACACAACAAGCACACTTGGTTGTTGTCACTACAGAAGAAAACAAAGAAAAGAAGAAAAGGAGACCAAGAAACCAAGACCTTAATATTTTTTAGTATAAATATGGGCCAATTTTAACCCAAGAAGATTGAGAGTTTTTAATAGTTTTTTGTAGTCGTTTTATTTTTATCTAGTTCTTAGTTAAGTTTCAGCTTATTTTCATGCAATTTTATTTTTCGAAGTCTTGTAACTTTAATTTTCGTCTTAATGCAAATTTGGAGTTTTTAAGTCAATTCTTGAATCTATGTACTTCCTTTGTTAACAACTTAACTTAATATGTTTTAAGTCTTATAAAATCATATAAGTCATTTGTTTTAACTCAAATACTAAGAAGTTAATTAGTTAAGAAAATAAGTCAAAAGAAAATTCCTCTCAAATATACCACAACTTATGGATGATAAGTCAGTTCTGGATGGGCTTATGGACTCTCACTAGCTTGTTTTATACAAGCTAGAGCTTGTAGATTCTTTGGTTAGACCCCAGTTTTTGACAGGGAGTGTAGAGTTTTTATATTTCTTATTTTGGCTTATTTACTGTAGAGAAGAACAGCTTATTATTTTTTATTTTTACCTATATTTGCTTATTTATGTTTTATCATGATGTTTAGTGCTTATCTTGCTTAGTTGTTAGTTTAAAAATAGTTTGTGTCACTTTCTTAGTTAGTACTGGTAGTGTGTTTAGTTAACACTGTTAAACTGATTCAGCTTATTTAAGTGCTTATTCTTGATTGAAGTCTCCGTATAAGTGTCTATTTTTGTTATTTGATAATCTGTTTTTAACAAATTAGGATCAAATCAGCTTAAAATAAAAAGAAAAATGATTTTTGAAAACTTTAATAAGGTGTGTAAGGAACAAGCGATACAAACCCCAAGATAGAGTACGAGCTCAATCTGGTTCTATTTTGGGATTTTTAAAGCTAGCAGTACTAACTCCAAGTTAGTACTGGTAGTTAAAACTGTTAGTACTGTTGGTTCATTATTGCTTATTAACTTATTATTTCTGCTTATTTAAGATTTCCTTAGTTTTTTTTAGAGTAGATTAAGCCCATTCTCGTTTACTGTCTTAAGTAGAGTTTACTTTAGCTTATTTGCCTTTTCAAAGCAATTTTAATAGTTTATCAGTTCGTAGCTTTTTTTAGCTTATTTTAACCACTTTAGTTTATTCCTAGTTGCTTATTTCCTTATGCTTGAGTGCCTTATTAGGGTTATTTTAAATATCTGTTTTAGCTTATTTGCTTATTCTATGTTTCATTGTGTTTTGGTGTAAAGCCTAGCCAGAACTAACTCACAGCTATCAGTACATTAACGCTAGGAATTAGTACTGGTTAGTAAAACTGTTAGTAGCTGTTGTGAGTACTGCTAGATTTTCTCCCTGCTTAGCTTAGATTTAATTGCGTTTATGAATTGTTATTTAGAGTTTATCAGCTTATTTGGTTGTCTTAAACCTATTTAAGCTTTTATCTGTGTCTTATTAAAAAAGTAGTTAAGTTTTTCTTTTTAACCATTTCTAGTTTATATGCCTTTCAAGCTATTTTTCCTACCTTATCTTGTGTGCATTTTCATAATAGGTTTAGTTCCCAATCATATCCTTATCATATTCAAACATCGATTATCAATTCGTCATTCGATTTTCCATTCAAGCCTCGTTGGGACATAACGACCCGGAGATACCCTATGCTACTTCCGGTTTCATTGATCTTGTGGATTTGGATCCTTGTTATATATTTATATTTATCTATATTTATTTATATATAAAAAGGAGTAAGATCACGCGAGTCAAATTTTGGCGCCGCTGCCGGGGAGGCTGAAAAACGATTATCGTTACGTTTGACAAATTGTGTTTGAATTTGTAAATATTTCTTTTATTTTCATAAAAATATAAAAAAATACAAAAATATTTTTCATTTCTTTTAGTATAATTATCATATAAAAATAAAAGAAAAAAACCAAAAATATAAAAACATTGTCCATAAAAAAAAGGGAATAAAATTCATAAATTGGTAAAATACCAAAATATAATATTCTCAATTGAGGTATTATCATAATAACTTTCGGTGAACTTGTTGGTTCCCAACTCGAACAAAAGATTTAAAAACTTGCCTTTTG
>BQNB010066831.1:2599-29443 GCA_026074375.1 Tanacetum coccineum | reverse complement strand
GAAAAATAATTAGCTTTACATAACAAAATTAGAATTATGAGATTTTTTTAAATTTTAATATGTGAAGGTAGAAATGTTTGACAATACCCAACGATCTTCAAGGTGCAATAACATGACTAAGCACCTCACAAAGAAGGAGAGTATAATTCACTCAAACACTCATATGTGAAGTAATAGAGGGTAAAAGGGAAATCACACTCAATTGCTCAGACATGATCCATTTCATACCATAGGCTTGTATACAAAACTGCGCCGACAAGGCGTAAGCACCAGGTATAAATATCAAAAGAGAACTTTTATTCGAGTTGTAACGTTAGCCTAAGGGTTAATAATGGTGTAGATAAGGCATGGAAAATATATACTAGAAATGGTTTTATAATATACATGTAGACAAGTCCAAGAGACCCACGACAATCCACAAACCCGTGAGGGTATCAAACATCTCATCAATATATCTGGCACATCTCATAATATATCAATACGTCGTAAGTGCCAACAACAATCCAACTCTTATTCATCACTTTTTCTTTCTCTCCCTTTTTATTCCTTTTTTTCATAACTAACAATTCCCTCACACTTGAGATAAGCATACACCACAAAAATACGAAATACAGAGTTTCGAACCATCAACTTCGTTGAATATGTACAAGACCGCTCTTTACTAATGCGATCAAAACTTATAGAAATTATCAACCCAATCATATCGAGCAACCAGCAACCAACCATAGGGACTTTCGACAAGGGGTAAGGCTAGGCTAAATGTTATATTTTTGTATTTTTCATTTATTTTAGTGGATGAGAAAAATGAATAGAATGGCTAAGCGGGTTAAACTAGGGGTATCTAGCACTAAAGATGAGTGCTAACATAAGGGTTTTATTTGGGTGGTTAGCTAATCAGTGTAATTAGCTAAATAATGTGTTAAATAGATGGCTAATTTGGGTTAAATCATAAGTTGCCTCTTTATCACTTAAAAATTCTCTCTAATCACACGAATGTGACTTACTGCAGTCTCCGTAATGATTTCATGCACAAGTTCTAGAACTTACATAATTTCATAATTGCCATATTCGTATTTTCATAAATTTCTAACACTTTAAATGCATTTTATTTAAGCTTTTATAGATTTTCTTGCATTAGGGGTATTTTGGTAATTTCACATTTGTTGAGATTTTTAGGTTTTACAGTATGTGTGTGTGTGTGTGCCATGGGATAGGACAAAGGGAAAGAGGGGACCAAAATGATCTCCCAGTCACAATTAAACAAGGACATATGGTTAGCTAGAATGGTGGAATCTTGCCTTATTGTTTTGAAATTCAAATTTGGCATCCAAGGTTTTTAAGGGGTGCTTGTTTGGACGTGAGCTATGGGAGGGGGGACCAAAATGGTCTCCAACATTCTAGGAGACTAGTGCTTCATGTTTGATTTAATTTTCAAGTCCTCCATGCATATGCTCATTTTTTAAATAAATCATGATTCACGTAAGTAACGAAACGAATAACGGTATCACAGAAAATTATAAAATTTTAAATATTTCCTTGAAATATAAAAACGTGGCTATTGCCAAAATACTACAATGTTAGGTGTCTCGGTTCACTCCAGGCGACGATTCTCAGATAAAAGCGAGAAAACTTCTCGGTTAAACGTAAAAGTTAAACGAAACTTTTAAAAATTCAAATTATCGACCGGTAATGGCTAAAATATTGAATTTAAATTTGCGGGGTGTCACAATTTATTGATTCTAGAACTTGTGCTTGAAATCATTACGAGACCGCAGTAAGGTCGCGTTCGTGTGATAGAGGTATTTTTAAGTGATAAAGAGGCAACTTGTGATTTAACCCAAATTAGCCATCCATTTTAACACATTGTTTAGCTAATTACACAGATTAGCTAACCATCCAAATAAAACCCTTATGTTAGCACTCATCTTTAGTGCTAGATACCCCTAGTTTAACCCGCTGAGCCATTCTATTCATTTTTCTCATCCACTAAAATAAATGAAAAATACAAAAATATAACCTTTAGCGTATATTTATGCTTTTACGTATATTTATTGGTTAAATATAAGAAATTTTGGTATAGAATAGAGTATATTTGCTATTGTAGGTTCTAAGTACATGTCGTGGAAGAAAACAGAAGAATACACGAAGATTTAAAGCTTAAAAGAAGAAATAACCGAAGATAAAGATCTCCCGACACCTGTTCACTATTTTGGTCATAACTCAGTCATACGAACTCCGTTTGATGCGATTCTGGTAGCCACGCAAAGAGAATTCAATTATCTACAACCTTGAAAAAAGACAAGTGCTAAAATTGCCTAAAGTGAAGAAAACTATTTTTTAGATTTTATGGTTTTTAACAATTTTTTTAACTCTTTTTTTTAAAACACAAGCAAACACATACAAGCAAACATGCATAAACAAATAAAAACACATTACCAGTATTCACATAAAACATAAATAAATCCATCTGGTTATTATTTTTATACAAATCTGGATTTTTTTTAAATGCAGGAACAAAGTGCGGCGCACAAAGTTTTTGATGCCCGACGGTACTTTTCTGCAATATTATTCAAAGATTAACTTTTATTTATTTTACACAAATTCCAATGCAAGACAATATAACCAACTAATAAACCAACCAAAACACAATTTTTGATATATAAAACATGAACATGTCAGAAAATAAAATAAGCAAAAAGAATTTAAAAATAAAGAATCTTTTTGGTTTTTTTTTTCTCGAATGACAAACTAAATATTAACAAAATTACAAGGGCGTAAAAATCAGATAAAATGTTAATTTCAAATGATCACGATTCCTGAGACTAGCAATTTGGGGGTTTGTTTGGGTTTGGGTTTTTAAATTAGATTATGTTTGTGAAAATTTTTGCAGAAAGTGCAGCGCACTTGGTGTAAGTGCGGTGTACTTTCTGGGTTTTTAGGAAAATCGGCGCACAACATGAATGTGCGGCGCACTTCCTGGAGAAAAACAATTTTTGGTTTCCGTTTGCCAGAAAACGATACGGCGAGTTTATAAATGTTGATTTGTAAAATAAGCACGGCGATTGTGGTGTGAAACCGGCGTACTTCGGGTATAAACCTGCAAAATAAGAAACGGTAACAGGGGAAGTGTGGGGCACAAGGTTAATTGTGCGCCTTACTTTCTGTAACAGCAAACATATTTTAAGATTTAAAGATATTTTAAACACATGGTAAATGCACAATACTAGCAAACAATACTGACAAACAACTAAAACAAATCCCCAGGTAGCGGCGCAAAACTTGATTTGTGTTTTACAAGCTTTAAATTTATAATAACTAGAAATACTAATTTTTAACCAAAAACACAACATTCGGGCAAGTATACCCTATTCGAGTGTAATATAGTATTAGGTAAGTCCAGGTCGTTCCACGGGATTTGTAGCAATTCACAGATTGTTTATCAAGTAACAAAGCTAATTGATTGTCACGGATCAAATAGCCAAAACGTGTGTATAAAGACTCAGGACAATGCATGATTCACATAACATAATAATTTTGATACTAGAGCAAGACTTATATATAAACAAAGCAAACAAGTCATAATGACGGGATAATCCAAATAACAACATATCTACCAAAATGAAACATATAATCTTTCGGCCTATATACTACATCATCACAAGCGCATTAAGAATGGTTTATATCAAATATGCATACATATGAATTCCTCCCAACCCGGTCGGTCAACATAAGGAATGGTCTTAAACATCATTCTACTTGGGTTGATTATCAATTCACCACACTATTCTCACAAGCATGATATTGATTCATATGGCCAACATGATTCAAAATATATCAAGGCAATTAATCCTTTCAGCCTATTTAATTGCAAGATATCTCAAGAGATAAACAATGATCCAAGTAAGAATAACGTTAGAATCGATATCATAAACAGGTATAGTTCGATAAATCATAGCAAAATCATCCAAATATTATTCATGTTTCACATATAAAAAGCAAAGTAACAATACCAATTTTTCAACTACAACAACCACCAACCCAAAACTAACGATTCCATGATCAACCAACAAGCAAATGCTACTGAGATAACCCAAAATATACCAAGTAACTTCTGGAAATCCATAATATATCACCAAATGGAGTGTTTGGTAACAAGGTTTATGGTGATGATCTTAAGAGAATTTGGTGTGAATTCTCCAAGAATTAAAGTGATAAGTGTTAAGGTTATGGAAATAGATGGTATATGATCTAAATATGGTGTAGAACTTTTGGAAATATATGTTTTAGTGGGTTTATGTGGAGAGTGCTGGTAAGCATGGCGGTTTAGAGGGGTGTTTGATCATTAGATCTGAAGGAATCCTCACCGACATCCTTCATCCCTCCACTTCCAAAGTTACAGAGATTGTATATGTGTAAGATAGAAGTTTGTGTGTGAGATGATGTGAGATATGAGAGGTAAAGGGGATATAGGCTTTTTTGGGGCCAAAGTGCGCCTCACTTGCATAAAAGTGCACAACACTTCGTGAAGACTAATCAAATAATATACTAGATGTGAGGGTAGATAAAGAGAGTAGGTTGGATGAACACTTAGAGAGAAAAAGAACATAAAAGAGAGAACTTTGTTAATGTGTGAAAAATGAACAACTAACCACCTCTCTAAGGCATGAAGAGGTGTATTTATACTAACCTTGGCCGGCTATGGATGGGCCATCATGGGCTTTCCATGGGATTTTCCTTGTCTTTGGCCTGGTTAGCTTACTAAACAATACTTAATGGACTACGAGCTAGAAACGTAAAATACGTAGAGTGACCTATCCTTTTTTGGATTCTTAACAATCTCCCCCTAAGGGAGGTCACTCCAATTTACAAAAACACTTAAGCTCTACATTCTATGAATGTCTTCAATCTTTAACTTGTAGTCCCTTGTATCATGTTTTCTTTATCCTGGAATCTTGATGTAGTGATCATTGACATAGCTTGACTTGTTCCATTTTATCTTGACTTGAATGTAAAAATGTGATCTTGAACACCTTGAGATCATCAACCAAGCATAATCTCGATTCACATCCTGTAAACTATTGCCCATCATTGTAAACTTATGACTTTTGGACCGACATGCTCATAAACCTTTCTTGATATGTTATCTTGAAAAGCTTTAATATTGCTTTTTCTTGAGGTTCTTTAACTTTAACACTTCGTCACTTCGAGAAAGACGTTCGGTATCAGAGTGACGAAAACTTCTTTGAAATTCTTTGACTTTAATACTTCGTCACTTCAAGAAAGAACTTACGTTATCAGATAGCGGGAAGTCTTGAACATGACTTGCAGCTTCATGATGTCTTTTATTTTGTCGGTCGGGTATGGGCACGTGGCTATGAATCTTGTGAGTCAGCTGGAATCAGGTACCTTCACCTCTATCTTTAAGTATCCTGCATTAAAACAGTTAGCAATAAAGTAAGGGACGAATATGACTTTGTCATTCGCCCGTGTTTGGTTGGAGTAACCTTCAAATTCGTGAGGATTGACATGTGATTAGGTAGATTCAATTTAAGAAGAATATCCTTGACAGGATTTCCAGCTGTAGTATTGAATCTTTCTAACACATATGTATTAGATTCATTGTACTCAACATGTTCTCATTATCTGAATGTCTCAAAGCAGACAGCACGATAAGAGTGAACCAGTGAGTTACTGTCTTACCGATTAAAATAGAAAAATTGATTTGAAAATCAATCGACGTATCACTCTAAGTGGCTTTTGTGACACACAACGAGAGTTCTTAAGCATTCAAAATTCATTAATCGTCGATCACATAACCGAACAAGTCTTATTCATAAAGAATAGCACATTGTAGTGCTTTCCATTGTCACAATTGATCATAAAAATCGCACAAGTTACGCGTACCATTAGCTTTTTGGATGTTGGCTCAAGCAGGATTTCTAATCTTTACTGTGAAAATATCACGCGGATGTTCTTGCAAAATCACAAGGATAAATGCTTAGGAACTCTTAAATATATCTTGTTATTCACAATTGTGTTACTTTAGAAAGTATAAATTTGAACAAGTGTCCAAATGAGATTTATGGATGATCTCTTTTGCTTTAGACTCAATAAGTGCAACTTTGTTTTTAGTGATCGGAGCTGGAGGCAACAGCCACCATTTCAATATCTACTAACTTGAGGTGAGAAGAGACGATAGAAAATACTGTAATCTTCGTAAGAAATGAAACAAGGGTCTGTTGAGAGACCTGAGTGGCTAGGGAGGGTTATGCATAGCCGTCATAGGTCCATGACTATCTTCAATGTCAGAAAACAACTTAGTGAATCTGACAGATTATGTATTGACCCTTCTTTTCTGCCTAAGTGTATGAGCGGGCTCCTTTCTTTTCACCCTTTATCCTTACATTCTTTTCTATTATTCAACCCATCAATGCTTACCGAGACTTCTAACTAACACCTTGTTTGTGTTGTTCCAGATGTTAGCTCCATCTCAGTCGCATATCCTGATTCTTTCCACTTTTTCTACCCCCCCCCCCCCCCCCCACCTCCTATTTGTATCATTACTAAGGACTTATACACAAAAAGTGGATATCCCTGGGTCATATCCCCGTTTCTGGCTGTATCATCAGATTTGAATACCTAATGCCTAACCACCTTTATAACTCCATAAATTTAAGTACTGGTACGGTCTTTTGGGTATTCCATCACAATCAAAACCACAATCATTGAAATTCAATTCAAAGTGTTTTATGATATAAATAGTAAAAAAGATTTACACTTTGAAGTTTTTCATCATTACAAAAGCTCCCCCTTAACATATTTTACCGTAATCGTAGGACATGTTTAAGTTTTAAGAGTGCATTGATCTCCATTTATATGATCACATTTCAATACAAATTAGGTTCACTTTAATCACATTTTCTCCCCTTATCTAAAATGTTAAACCCTTGATATTTTGGATATCAATTGATTAAATGTTCAGGGACAAAATGTTATATAATAACTACCAGGAACATTTTAATAACTCCCCCCTCAAGTAAATAAGGAATGATATAGTAGTTGAGTATGAAAATTTAAGATTTTGAATTTTGTAAAAATTCTTGAAAAATCATCGTACTCGAACACCACATAAGCCTAAATCTTTTACTACTTATGTAAATATTCACATGTTTATTATATACGAAGATTTGACCTGAATGATAAGAACATCATATGATGAAATCAATTCCTTTGTAGCATCCTAGGTCTCCTTCTACAATCTCCCACCAACTTACATTTCTAAACCCCCATTAACCTTTTTTCTATCAAGAAGTTGTCAATCTGATCTTTCTCCTGTCCAAGTAACTCTTCGGCATTGCTTCAACTTTCTTTCCAAGTTACGCAAGTCTTTTGCTATCAACTTCGAGTATGAAACAAATTTCAGATACATATAATGTAAACTTGAGATTGTGGGGTTGGTGATGTCGGGAGTGATGTTGTCTTCGCTTCCCACTAAACCACAATCCTTTCTTTGAGTAGATACAGAACTTCTTACAATCCTCATCAAGCAGTCTTATGTATACAAGCCCAAATATCCAAAGTAAACAATTAACCCTTTCATGAATTGATACCCGCAATAACACCAAAAGTCAAATTAAGTCCCGGATACGTGAAATTTCTCTCTTCAGGATAGTTATGATATAAATTGTAACACCAAAGTCAACTAAGTCCCGGATGTAGACAATTAAATCCCTATGTGTACCTCTTTTATCAAATATTTCTACTCATTTTAAAAAATAGCTTAGAGATTGACCGGTCGGGTAAAACATTAATTGATCAGACCAGGTTTCTTCTCAGTTTAAAATAATTAAAGACCCCAACACTTCCTCCTGGTGACTCAAATGATGCATACTGACTAATGACGAGATGTCTCTTCCACCATGTGATTGAAATAGTGTACCCAAAAGATTCAAATAGACCTAAAATTATAAGAAGCTAACCTCAAAAGACAAAAGAAGCTAACCTCAAAAGAAGGCCAAGGACACTATCAAGTATACATCTACTCCTTCCCCCTTGCTGGTTTCGATACCTCGGAATCAGCAAAACTTTGTACGCACACATACTCGAGATCGTGTTTTAAGAATATATCGAAGCTAGATATATCACGGAAGACTCAACTTCAAGGCATTTAAAACTATGTAATTATATCCAAACATTCCTAAGTCTTTTTAATACTTATGAAGTGTTGGCAATATTAGTCGTATGTAGTTTTAAAACCTAAGTTCACTAAGTCTTAAATTGAAAATAAGTCCCTAAAGTTTGAAATAAATGACATCTAAAGCTCGTGTAGTTAACATCCATTAACTCCCCTTGAAATTGTTATCCGTCATTATCAAAAACTTTATCCGTTTATTCTGTGACTTATTTTGAAAGACTGTTTTAAAAGATTATTTGATGACGCTTTCTCCCCCTCAAATAACGACCTGTTTCTATTAAAAAGTGTTTGTCATTATTTGAGTGGTCGGATTGCCTTTTAAAATCTTTTGTGATTAACAGAAAAAACCCCACCAAACCCCTTTGATTCATTTTGAAGACAACTTTTTACCAATAAAAATAAGATTTCTCTTATTTTAACACATAAGCGCACTGACACGTACACTTATGGTATATAGGAAGCACGGGTTGTGTTGCAAAGTAAACACAAGCCTTTGCATGGTCATAAAGTAGACCATGCCCGAGAATAAAATTCCCGTTGGATAGTATACCAATTTTCCATTTTGATGAATACTTGCCTTTAAGATGATGCCCGGAGTTGCTATCTAAAATAAATAGCAAGCCAATTTGCAATGAGATTGAAAACATTTGAACTCTACGCGACTTCAATTTACACCTCGTACATTATTGATATGACATTTCTAAGACCGTAATGGTTTATCGATTTCAGAAGACAAGCATTATACCTCATTTTTATACTTTTCTCATTTTTAATTTTTCTTTGGTTTCTATGAATTTTATATCTTTGTATTTTGCTTCTAAAATTTGAAGAAAAAAAAATTGGTTTTATGGTTTAATAAATATACATATGAATACAAGGATATTTTGAATATGTACCACCACTATTCATCACTTCATCTGCAATGTTTCAGAATTCTCCGGTCGTAAACTCCGCATTCTCAGACTTGTTGAAAAGAAATTCAAGTCTTCTCTGCCAAAAGGCTTTAGTAAATGATGTCGGCCCAGCTGATACTTCCGTATTGCCAAAGTAAAAGTTCAAACCACACCATTCTCAACATGCTCCGTGATAAAGTGAAATCTGATGTTGTATCTTTTGATCTGGAAAAGTTGAACAGTTGTGCAGCATAAGGTAAATAGCGCTTTGTACTACAGTACACGAATTTTATTGAAGTAAAATCCAAAGCCATACGGTAAGCTGTGATCTCATCCAAAGCTTGAGCACAACAGCCGACAAAGCAATATAATCAACTCTGTACTGGATATCGCAGGGCGCTTTTTCTGCCCTTCTTGATGACACTAACAAGTACCTATCTCCCAAGCAACTGCATAACTACACTACCAAATTAGGCCTCAACTCTTGTCTCTTAAGAACAACCACTGATCTCTGCATCTGCAAATGCTGTAGAGAAATCGAATAATCTTCGGAAAACGCATAGTCCCCCAATTTAATGGTTCCTCCTTAGAATACCAAAAGATCCTATTTGACCGCAAGTACGTGCTTTTTCCGGTAGGCCAAGCCTAATACCGGGCACACATGCATATAAACAAAATTGAGGGTCAGGTCAACTACTGGCTGTGATATAAAGGAGGGTGTCAATCATACCACGATAGTGTGACGGATCAACGGACTTCCCTTGCTTTACCCCATCCAGTTTGATTTTTCCACCATGGGAGTATATCCACTGTGGGTCACAAGAGTCAAAACCGTATTCTTATAGATTCAAGGGCATATTTTGACTGGTTAATAAAGATGCCTCTAGGACTTTGAAAAATCTGTAATCCTAAGAAAAATGAGATTTTTCCCATCATTGACATCTTAAATTTTGAACACATGATTTTAGTAAATAGGTCACAAAGTTCAGGTGTAGATGCAGCAAATATAATATCATCAACATATATTTGTACCAGAAGTAATTCCTTGCCTTGCTTCGGATGAACCAGAGTGGGATCCGACTAACCTTTGGAAGAAGTCATTGGATAACAGAAAGAGACAACATGTCATAACACGCCGAGAGCTTGTTTCAACCATAAAGAGCTTTCTTTAGCTTGTACAAACTGATTGGGGTAATTTGTATCCACAAACCCGTCCGGTTGGCTAACATAAACCTCCTCCCGCAGATTACCATTCAGAAACGCAGTCTTCACATCCATTTGGTAGACGACCATGTTCATGTGAGCGGCAAACGCGAGAAAAATCCTAATAGCCTCTAATCTAGGAGCCAGAGCAGAAGACTCTTCAAAATCAATGCCCTCTTCTTGGCGGTAACCATGAGCCACTAACCGAGCTTTATTCTTTAGGATACCTCCCAGTTCATCTAGCTTCACTTTGTAGATCCACTTCAAAGTGATAACCATAACTTTATCTGGGCGGGGTACGAGCTCCTATACACCAAGGCGGTCAAACTCACTGAGCTCTTCTTGCATTGCTTTGATCCAGCAGGATTGAGTCAAAGCATCTTTATACGTCTTGGGTTCAACAGCAGTGAGGAAAGCATCGTAGTAACAGAAAAGATCTTGCTCATGTAACTGCAGCCTTATGGAAACTAGTCTATCGAATTCACCGATTATATTTTCAAGTGGGTGATCCTTAGTCATTTGCTATTGTGTTCAGAAATTTGGTGATCAGAGTGCACAATTGTATGAATAATATTTGATGATGAAGATTGATCAGAAAGAACTTCTAGAATTAGGATGCCAAAGTACGGATCATTACCCATATGTGCAACTTCAATATCATGATTGTCTTCTTCAACATCGTTAGGACTCCTTCAACATCGTTAGATGATAGGAGGATTGAGTTTCGAGTGATGTTTGAGAGTTACATGGTGATGGTGCATCTGGTCAACAGTTGTTTGAAGAAGGGTGAACGTTATACAGCAGGTATGACAACTACTTCAGCAATTGGAGCAATGACTTTAGGGGCTGGGTGATCAACACTAGGTGGAGGAGTGAGTAATTCATCAAACAACGGTTGAAACAAAATATCCCAGTCAGTTCTCGATGGTGGTACAGACGGTGTTGAAGGAGGAGGGTTTGGCACGAGTCCTGAACTGATTGTTGCAGGAGTCATTTCATGAAGTGCGGGTCCTGAACTGCTATGTTCAGAAGCCATTGCAGTCAGCTCATCAAAATCTACATGAATTGTTCAATGATTTGTCTGGTACGTCAGTTGTAAATTCAAAATGCTTTCTTTGTGGGTGCATAGCCAATGAAAATACCAATATTAGCTTTCGGTTTTAACTTGCCCAAATTGCCACTATCATTTGTCGAATAGCAGAGTGCACCAAATACATGGAAAAACGATAAGTCAGGAGGTTTGTCATGTAAAAGCTCATATGGTGTTTTTCCGTGACGAAGACGGACAATGGAACAATTTTGGGTGTAACATGCGGTAACAACTGCTTCTGCCCATAAGAATAATGAAGCTTTTGCATAAATAAACATTGTGCGGGCAGCTTCAATTAGTGTACGATTACGTCTTTCAATGACACCATTTTGCTGTGGAGAGCGAGCAACAGATGTTTCATGAGAGATACCAACTTTCTCATAATATTCACGCAAAGTTTGATTAACGAATTCAGTTCCATTATCTGTTCTGATGCGTCAGACAGGTACTTTAAGCCGCACTTGGATCATCTTGAGAAACTTGATTATGAAATCTGGAGCTTCATCTTTTGACCTTAAGAACTTAACCCATGTGAATCGAGAGTAATCATCGACAATGACGAGGATGTACTTCTTTCCATTAACACTTGCGACACGCATTGGTCCACAAAGATCCATGTGTAAAAGATAGAGTTTTTCTTGGTTGGTGTCTTTAGATTTAGGTTTGTGGGGTTTCTTCTTGCTTTTACCCATTTCACAAGCAAAACACAAATGGTCCTTTTCAAATTAAAGCTCAGGGAGACCTCGAACGAGACCGTGTCTAGCTAAATGGTTGATTGCACCAAAGTTCAGATGAGACAGACGTCGGTGCCATAGCCAGGACTTAGTCTTTAAGGCCTTTGATAAGAGACATACAGGAGAGGATGCCATCATATCTCCAAGAGACAGAGTATACAGATTGTTTCCTCAAGATCCAGTCAAGAGATCAACAGCTTCTAAATTACGAATGAAGCAGGTATGTTGACGAAAAGCAACTTCAAGGTTCGAATCACAAAATTACCCAACGAAGAATAAGTTGTGTCCAAGTCCTTCTACGTAGTAAACCCTTAATATCGTAACATTCCCAATCTGATAATCACCAAAACCCAATATCTTTGCTACGTGATCATTTCCGAATTTGTCTATACCCAAAAACTTATTGACGAAATTGGTGAGTTGAGAGCGATCTCCGGTCATATGCTTGGAGCAGCCGGAGTCCAAATACCAGAGAACAATTTGGACAACCGGTATTTATCAAGAGAAGAAGATGGAACATCGGAAACTATGAATCCCCAAGATTGATTGGGTTCCTTTTTGTTAGCAGATACAGTTTTAAGAACCTTAGATTTTCTAACAGGGACATTAGTTTTAGATTTCCTAGGTTTCATTGAGTAAACCAATGTTACGACAGGCTTAGGTGTCTCATTTTTTTCATTTTCTAAAAGCAGATGGGTTTCCTAAGGATACTATCAGTCAGTGGCGGATCCAAAATTTTAGAATAGGGTATGCAACGATTTTTTGAGCTCTTAACACATTCCAATTTCCGGGTTTGCGTATTTCGGTCGGATTTTTGTAATTGATTTGGCGTTATTGTTATGTATTCTCCCGGATACTTAGTTATAATTAAAAAGTCAAGTTTGGGTTACAAGAGACTGAATCGAGTAGCCAGACTTGTATATTTTAGTTAAATTGAGTAGTCGGACTTGGGTATTTTAGTTGAGAAATGATTTTACTCCTGTAGAAGACAACATAGGTTTGTTAGAAACTAGGTTTGATGTAGAGGCTGTTTTTATGATTATGTTTCCTGAGGATGTGACGGGATCAGTGAATCTAACTTAGGGATGGCACCCGTGGGTAATAGGTACGGGTATCTCAAACCCGTCACCCACCCACATAGATTTTTTTCTCACCCACAACCCACCCATCACCCACTAGTGGGTATAACTTTTTACCCATGCCCATGCCCGCGGGTACCCATCACCCATGCGTCAGTGAAAATGCAACAAAATTACAAAATAATGATATGGAAACTAACTACGAAACTACGTTATAAGACACCATATCATATTTTCCAAATACTAAGTTCACAAAATACTTAAAACACGTGTCTGAAACTAGCAAATTAAATGCCATTACACCAAATCACGTGTCTCAACTAAAATGTATAATGTATATATCTTTGAAGAGTTAGGTAATTATCAAATATATACCAACAACTTCACAAATATTTAAGTAGTATAATAAATTTTACTCCAACACAAATAAGTTACGGGTACACAAAAGGTTATTTAGGCGGGTACACCCGTGGGTATTTTAGATAGGTACACCCATGATGGGTATACATTACCCGTCACCCACTGATGGGTACAATTTTTCACCCACGACCCACCCACGGGTGAAAATTGATAGGATTACCCACCCATTTACATGCAGGTACCCGCGGGTTATGGGTTTTTTCTCACCCATTGCCATCCCTAATCTAACTCTTTTGTCCTTGTTTTTTGGGGTCATAGCCACTAATTTTCCATCAGTATTGTTGACACTCGGGCAAGTTTTACTGATGTGCGTAAGCAAATCCTGAATTAGTTTAGCATACCTACATGCAGATTCTAAGGAATGATCTAGTGGATATTTTGATTTAACGTGTTCAACTAGATCCCTTAGAACTGCAGCTTCTTTTTGAGTGTGCTTAATATAGGTAGAGTGAGCCGTCTTTTTATTCAACAATTTAGGGGTTATTGGTTCCACATCAATCGTAAGCATCTCTGGATCAATAGTGTGTTTCGTAACAGCATTATCAACTAGAGATTTTCCTTTAAGTTTCCTTAAGTCATCCTTGAGAGCTGTAATTTCCAAAACTTTTTCCTGAAGACTAGCATTTAAATCAGAGATTTTCATAGACTTTATATTGACTTGATTAATTAAATCATCACGTTGTTCTTTTGATCGAATACGTGCTGGTTTAATCGAGTCATAAAGTTGCTTATAGGTCTGTTTCAAATGCTCATTCTCAGCAATAAGCTTTGACACCCTATGATCCAGTTCTATATTTATTGTTTCAATCTCCTCTAATTCCTGTTTAATCTTATCCTCGTTCATTTTTACACTTAGAGATTTAATTCTCTCTTTCAACTTCGTTATGACCGTGTCTTTCTCTTGGGAGTGAGCTTTCAATTCATTTAATTCAAATAATTGATCAAAACTTGGAGCACTTTGATTTGAAACAGAATTGTCTATTTGAAAATTTTTCTTATTAAGTTGAGTATCAACTTCTAAAGAGATGCAATGTTTTTCAAGTGTGGTAAAACTTTTGAACAAGTTATCGTAAATCTCTTTTTCAACGAAATCCTTTTGAAGCTCAGTTTCAAGTTTGAGACACTTTTCACATTCATGCACATTCACAGAAGCAATATCCATAGAAGAATTCGCAATAGTGTTCACGATATCTTTGCTAATAACTTGTTCCAAGAGTCGTTCATTTCCTTACAAAACTTGATTCATTTTCACTTCAAATGTTTTTGACTCTAAACGATTTTGTTCCACAGCCTGTTCCATTTGATGAAACACATTTTGGACTTCAGAAAGTTCATCAACCAAATATTGATTGAATGTGTTAAATAAGTCCTCCAGAGCTTTTACAAATGGAATTATTTCATCCCTAAAACAAGCTTTTGTATGTTCGAACCCCTATGGGCCCTCAGTGATAGCTGTGGGCGTGGTTCTCTCTTTGACAACCACATCAAAACCAGCAAGATGGTGTTTAAGTTTCTTCAAACTCGTATTCACCATGCTGACTTTAGGAAGTTCTTTCGGAACCTCAACTATGATGGGTCTACTCAAAAGATTGGGTTCTGGAGAATTCACCTAATTCTGAGACCAAAAGGCTTGTTCAACAGATAATTCAGTTTGTGGAACAAATCATGTTTCAAAATATTTATAAAGTTGGTTAAGAACAGCATAATCAACTAGTGTAATATTAACTTTCTTTTCTAACATTATAGGATCCTTTTGTTTTAAAAGCATTTCTGAACGACTCTCTTCAGCAAGCAACAAGGTCTCTTCGGAGTCAGGAATCACAATGGCATTAGTTTTCTTTATAACATTACCCATATAAAGCTTTGGTTCCAACTGCTGAGCTTTCTTCAGATAGAAAGGATTTTGAAAACCTAGAGCTTGTTTAGTGGTATGATCATAGAAAAACTAAGGTTTCGTCAACATGTGAACAGTTTGTGCGGATTGATCTCTTTTAAAAACAATATTATCTAGCTGTTTAATCCTATTTTCTAAAGCAATCTCTCTATCTATGTTCCTAGATTCTTCTTTCTTAAAATCATCTTTGAGAAGAGAAACTGTTTGCATTAAAGATTTTTTTTCTTTTAAATGTTCAGAAAGAGTTTGTTTAAGACGATCAATCTCTACAGACTGTGCACTTGAATCTAAAACGTTATCATTACTCCTTAAATCAACATTTTGTCCTTCTTTCAACACTTTAACTTGTTCCTTATATCTTTCAAGCTCAGCAGTTAAAGTATCATTGACACTTTTATTTTCCAGATTTATCTTGGTACAATTAACTACTTGGGTTTTTAGTTGTTCAATCACAGATAATATCAATGCATCTTGTTGTGCAGAGGAGTTAGAATTCTGAACAGCTGCCTGTTGTGATTCAATCACATACTGAGAATAAGGAATGATATTGCTATCACTGGTTATTTCAGCCTCTGAATGTTTCACATCATTCGACTGTTCAGAAGACAACATCACTTGTACAGCTTGATTAATCATATTATTATTCACATTATCATGATTGTGTACCTCAGCAAGAGTATCTGAAGCATAATGAGATAAATTTGCCATGAGAGCAACTTTGGCAGTGTTGAGTTCATCACAATCAGAGTCATATGCATCCAAATCATCAGCTTGATAAGCAGCATTATGAGTAATAACAGTCTGTGTGGCTTGACCTTCTGGAATTCTAGGATCTGCCAAAAATGCTAGTTCCTCCTCATGTAGAATTTGACCACTTGCTTGAGCTTGTACCAATAACACTTTATCCTTAAACCAAGAATCATTCCGTTTCCTCTATGGTTTAGTGCACTGTTTGGACATGTGTTGTTCCCCTTTATAGTTGTAACAAATAATAGTCCTTTGTTTCCCAGAATTGTTTCCACTTGCTCGTGGAGTGTAAGTCCTTGAAGTACCCGCAGCTAAAGAAGTTTGTCTTCCCTAAATTGATTGTAAGGTTACTCTTCCATTATTAATGGTAGCTTGTTGCCTAGGGTTTAAAAAATTCCTCAGCTGGTTATTGGTAGTAGGATAGCAGGAAGTGACAACAACAGTCAAAAAAGACATCATGTGATTGATGGCATCAATGGGATCATCACCATTCTGGAAGACTAGAACAATTAGACCAAAGTTTGGTTGGGAAAATTCAGGTTGTTGATTAACCGAGGGTGCATATTCTAATTGAGGGATGAATGATGATGGAGAATAAACATTGTGGTGAATTAATGATTGATAATCATTGGATGGATAAGTTATTGAAAGAGGTGTTGATGATTGATGAGTTGAGCATTGTTGAGACTGATAAGGTGATCCATACTATGGAGACGGATATGGTGAAACTTGTTGTTGAAATTGAGTGTTTTGGTATGAGTTTTGATGAGTTTGATACGGAGACTAAGTCATCTGATGGGTTTCAACCAAAGCAAGAGGATCTGAGTTGCGTTCATGCATTAATCGAACCTCATTTGCATGAAATTCATGTTGTCCCAAGTAAGCATGAAGCTGATCCATGTTAGTTGTGTGCAAATCACAAACCAGTTTGACATCAGTCACAAATTTGCTCCACTCAGGAGGAAGAGTATTCAAAAAACTTTGTGTTCACTTGAAATTGTTCCAGTTTCATGTTGTAGATGTTCATGTCATTGAGTAGAAGTGAAAATCTCAAGTAGAATTCACGTAGTGTTTCCCCCTTCTTATAAGCAAACTTATCGAATTCATCATAAAGCTTACACTCCCTTTCCTGTTTTGTCAATGAAGTTCCTTGCATGAGAAGTTGAATTCTTTCCTAAAGTTCCTTGGAGACTTTATGATTGCTAACCAATGCATAGACCTCAGGTGGTAGTCCTTGAAGAATGATATTAGTTCCCTTGATATCACAATCAGCTTGAATTGCTTCCGTAGCAGATAACTCAGAATATTTCTTTGGTCTTGTCACACCATTTTCCTTAATTGAAGGCCAAATAAGTGGACCATTTTCAACGGATTCAAGGATCATTCGTCCATGTTGTCTATTCAACATGTATAGCTCCATTTCTACTTTTCCAAGAATCATACATATCTTTTTCCAACATGGGTAGACGATTGTCAGCACCCAACATAATTGCTTTGTCGGCAAGAGTCGTCATTGAGAAATTGTATGTTAAAAGATTATTGTCGGATCGAACGGTGGTAGAAAGAAATTGTGTTTGATTAAGGTGTCTTTTAAGTATTTGAGTTCTTGAAACTACACGGGATTTTACAATTCTTGACAAAACCGGGAAAACAAGTTAATGTATCACGGGATTTTACAAGCCAAAGAAATAACCGTATAATTTGGAAATTTGAAGGGTTCAGTTTCGATTAAACTTGACTAGTTCGGTTGTCACAGAAATCAATTAGATCGGTTGTCTATGAAAAATTCTAGATCAGTTCTTACTAAAATAAGTTAGATCGGTTCTAACTAAAAGTAATTTAGATCTGTTCTAACTGAAATCTTCTAGATCAGTTGTTACTGAAACGCGTCTAGATCGGTTAACACTGGAAAACTAGATCGGTTCTAACTGAAAGTCAACTAGATCGGTTACCACTGAAGTGAACTAGATTGGTTGTAACTGATAAACAACTAGATCGGTTCTAAGACAGATGAACTAGTTCGGTTAACAACAAAGAACTAGATCGATTATATTACGAAAACCGTTTTTTCAAAACTCAAAAAGACACGTTTTTGACGATTGTTTTTTGAAAATTTTTGTACCAAAAGTGTTACTAAGCCTATAGGGACAAGAAAAATGACAACTTTAAGGATTTTAAGCCAAAAAATTTAAAATCAAGATTTTGACCTTTATAAAGCTAATGAACACAAAAGACACAAAACTAAGAGGTTTTTCTATGAATCTAAGCATACACACCTATATCCAAAGATACTAGATCAAAGCATCCTATGTAGATGATCTTTTAGTGTGTAGTTTAAGCTTAGAAAACAAGAAAAAATCAAAGAAATATGCATTTTTTGGAGATAAACTCATCACATTCAAGTCATTCAAGCAAACCAAGGAATTTTCGACTACTGAGTCATTCACGGTATTTACATAACATTGTATTAATACACTCAATGTGTTGCTTGGTGGAGAGTTCAAGGGTTTTGTCAACAATATTTATGATTGATGTTCCCATTTTATGTACATAGACATCATAATTCACCCCATTTATTTCTACTAGCACACTATCAAAAATGAACCCATGCTATTTAGTTTAAATGCAAATTCTACTAATAATCATTGCCTTCGATTATTTAGCTTCAAAAAACATGAATTTGCCAAACATGCCTGCTATTTTTGTATGCACATTGATCCCCACGCACATAAAGGGCTCGACCAAAATCTCGATCAGATCATACGAATATTTGATTATAAAAGAAGGTGTAAACGTTACTAATGCAAGAGTTAACACTTTTCAAGGAGAAGCGCATTATTTGAAATTTTGATATGATGAAATCGATGGAATTGAATCCATATCCGCAATGGACCCCCTAATGTGATGGATTTCTGCAAAATCCATAAAGCACCTATGCATACAAATCACGTACATGTGTTACTACATGAGCTCACGTCTTTTATTTTCACGCACAAACCTTAGACTGTGTTAAAACCTCCTATAATTTTTTTTTAAAATGTGTTACTGTGAAAATTATGTTTCATTTGTATAACATATAACAGGTATGAATTCTGTTTACGTTATTAAATATAAGCGGAAGCATAGAGCTTTCACATTGTAAACGGGCTTAGATTCCAAACACCCTTTAAAAATTCATAACTATGAAAAGGTACATGATTGTACTTAAAAACTTGTTATTTATGTATGACGTTGCTTTGGGCATCTCGAATCTGATAAGAAAATGTTAGAAATGAAAAACACGTTACCTACCCGACGAACTACACAATTTAAATATTACGACCCCATCTGGCACATAGCATGATCGTTAATCTTACAAAAACTCTGCGTAAACATGAAACTGGAATCGTTAAGTCATTTCGACTTAGTGTGAGATAACAGACAATGTTCTTGAATCATTAAGAAACTAAAAATGAGCTGAACATCGTGCATGATGTTTTTGTGTATGTATAAGTCGGTGCATCCTGAGCAGACTTTGATACATGGCTGCCACTGCATAAAAATTGCAGTCTAATTAGTTCTAGATGATATTATTGGATGAGAATTCGTTGTATCCATTTTGTGTTAAGTGTTTATAGAACATTCCTTAAGGTATTTCTGAACAGGGCATAGTCTGAGTAATAACGCTATATATATGATTTCTAACTAATATGTAATCCAGTTATCATTAACTGTTGAAAACATTTAAAACTTTTGTTGTAAAGTGAATTCATCTAGTAATCGAGTCTGCTATTTAAAGCTATGTCTTATGAAAGACTTGCAGCATAAAGATATGATACTAAATAAGGTACATATCGTACTACTTTCGACTACTCTGAACACTTTTACTATATAGTAATAAGTATGATATCGATTGGGGTTGTGCTTGAGAACATAAAGCTCTAATACTTAACTGATACATGAGTGATAAGGGGACATTATACTGGACTGCGATCACATGTATAAACGCACTGGTGAGTACATGAGATCAATACTGAGGCAGTAAAAGCTCATACTGTTGAGTGTCGTAAAGCACATACTGGTGAGTTGATAAAGCACTTACTTGGCTGAGTGCGTAAAGCACATACTAGCGGAGTGCGTTCATAACGCAACATATCTGCCCAAGTACATAGCTGAATAAGTGAGTAAGCAGTATGCTTAGTCCTTGTAGTACTATATTGTCCGTGTAACATAACTGATGAGTTGCATTAAAGCACGTATTGGATAGTGCATTAAGCAATATAGTATCTATGTACTTACAGGACTATTCTAACTTATTAAGTGCATAAAACACTTCGCGCGCCTTATTAAATGCATAAGCATTGTCTATGCAATTGGGCCTAACTAATGTGTATAGACACATCGCACGCCTGACTAAGTGCATAAACACTTCGTGCGCCTAACTGGATGCATAAAGCATTTATCCCCATTCGGGACTGATTAATGTGCATAAAACACTATTATTCCACTCATGATTGACTAAGATTAAAGTTTTACTAAATTCTTATTACGAGTCTACAATTGTTCATGCATATATGGATATATAATTTAAGATTGAGGCTTATATACTTGGCATGACTTGCACACTAAGGAATTAGATTCTTAAACTTTATTTCAAAAATGTGAAAGCATAAACAAGGATAAACCCTTAGAACTAAGCTGGTGTAATCTAAATATATTATACATAATAGTGAAGATGAGTTATACATAATAGCTAAATAGCTAGATGCAGAAGCAGGACGGTATAACATAAATACTTAGTATAACCCAACGGCCGCCTAATACTACATATGACTCCCAACGGGAAACTTTTACCAATATGACCCTACGGGTCAAGATATATAGGAATATGACCAACGGGTTGCCATAATACTCAATATGACCCAACGGGTCCATGCATAGTATTCAATATGAGACTCAATAGGGTTTTTAAGATAAACTGAACGTAGACCAACGGGTTGCATTTATACTGAATATGACTCAACGGGTTAACATTATATTCATATGACCAAGGGTCAAGTATACTGAATATGACCCTTAACGGATTACATAATACTATAATATGACCAAAGGGTACCATTATATTCAATATGACCACAACGGGTCAAGATATACTGATATGACCCAACGGGTCAAATGATGCGAATATGACCAAACAGGTTCACGTGATGATAATTATTGACCAAAGGGTCAACATGAATATGATTATACACCACAAAAGGTCAACATGATACTGATTATGACACTACGGGTCAACATGATACTGATTATGACCCAACGGGTCAACATGATACTTGACTTGCATATTTCTTAGGGTATGACTAGGCATATATATATTAAACACGTTTTATCTTAATTAACATGTTAACTCTCGCTTACTAACTCGGTTGGCTTACGCATTCCCTACTCGGCATATCTTGATAATAGATGATAGATATAGATATATATATAGATAGAGATATATATACTCGTAGTCATTAGAACTTGCTATAATGTCCGTGAACACGATCTGCATCATTTTCGCTAACTTTTTGCAAATTTAATGTTTGCTAATTTTTGGATAGTCTGCTGTAATTTGCTGTTTGATCACACTTTAATCTTCTGATATTAATAGAATGAGGCAGTTGCATTGAAATATAGGGGGACTCAGAGAGCTTGAAAGGTGGTTATGACCTCAAGTCAATCCCGATAACAAAAGTGGTTTCTTCTTTATGGCCTCTTTCAAAGGTTGGCATAAAATTATGCACGACTTGCTATTCCGTTATGAAACATCACCAAAATGACCCCAAACCCGTAATAAGTTATCCCAATCTTCACCAAACTTGTATCACAGCTTATTAGATATGTTTAGGTCATTTTCTAACAGGCCTTAAGCCAAAATTGCTTATTTAGGTGCTAAATTAAGCTCTAGCCAAACACCCCTTTAATTTAACATAATCATTCATAACTTCTAATCATAACTTGAATTCTGTCTAATCTTTTAAAACCATTATTCATTACTCAATTATTAACATACTCTAACATTTCACTTTGATTGTTAAATCATGTTTCATCATAATCAAGGCAAGGGTTATACCAAGAACAATTAATTAGCATAAACCTTAATAAGAACTATATCACATTACCTTGATGGGGAATGAATTTCTATCTTATAATTCCTAATTTATCAATTAAAACACTAAATAAGCATAACTCGATGTTACCCATTACTAGGAATTATGTTTAAACACAATTAGATACTTACTTAAGATTTGGGGAAGAACATATAAACCACTTGAAGTTCTTGATTCCTCATGACTCTTGTTATTCCTTGATTTCCCTTTGCATAATCTTGATAATGATTATGATTTGCTGAATTCTTCATGGTGAAGCAAGGTTGGACACCTCCTGCTTCTTTTGTGTAGGACGTGTAACAAGGAAAGAATGAGAGGGAAAATGGGAGAGTTATCTCTCCATGGGATTATTAAGTCATAAGCCCCAAGGGCATTTTAGTCATTTCCTCTATTTTTGGCTACATGACATGATAAGCCCTTATTATATAACCATGTTCCAAACTAAATCCCAACTAAGTACGTTATTGATTTTGTCAAAGTAGGACTTTTCTATTTATTCCACTAAAATACTTGACGTGTCCAATAGCAAAATAGATAAATACGCTATTGTTTTCTGTAAAAACTTATGATGTTACAACTCTCCCATGCTTGGATTGTTCGTGTCCTCACGAATTATACTTGGGGTGACTATACTGAGTAATGTTCTGTCTAACTAAGTCTCCGCCACTTAGGTTGTATTTCTAAAATTCATTTCTGATTATGACTGTTCTCTCTAATCATAAGACTTATCATTATGCTTTCTAAGCTTACGTGGCACGAATCATTCTGAAACCTTAACATATAGGTCTGGGAGATTACCACATGTCACTATGTGTTACAAACCTTATAACCATAAGGCATTCTAAACTATTTTCTGTTTTGGTAGGTTCATTAACCTTTCTATTTCTGCTAGTAAGTACTAGATCTGTCTATCTGTTCATAAATCGTCCATGTTCTAAGGACCATATTTGAATTGCTCACTAATTCTGCTATGCTATTACGATGTTGCTTTTCTTAACTCTAAATCTGAACTATTTTGTTCTGCTAATCTATATTACTGATGTTATACTAGACCTTACTAAAATCTGAGTTGTTCTGGCTATTATATAATAACCAAAATATAGGACTATAATAGATGAGACTTATAAATTTCTATCCGGTTACACCATTCATGGTCGTATGATTTCTGATTCTAAATTTGACTGAATCATGACTCTAGTCTGTTAAGATTATGTCTCATCTACGCTTACTGTTGTATAAATTTCCTCAAGACATTATATGATCCTAATAAATCTATGTTACATGATGTAACTATTACCACGTTGGCCATACGTCATAATACTCGCATCACTTAAACATGTATTTATTCCCATCATGCTCTACCTCGAGTCATCAATAAAACTATCAGCTTAGATTTTGCTATCATGTTAATCTGCTGCTAACTATATACTTCTGTTCATGCATTCTGTTACTAATCGCATACTGGTGCGATAACATGACTGCTGATTATAGCATACTATGAATGCTAAGTCTGATTATGACTTTCTGCACTTCTTAACATGATATTTTGTTTATGATATTCTGGTTCTAATCATGATTCATGTTGCTTTATTTCTGTCATTTGACTGTCTAACATGTACTACACATGATTTATGATTTCTATCATATACGAGGATAATGAGCATAGTCTAATAATGCACTTAGCCTTGTGCATTCTAACTCTGTTTCGCTTACTGGGCGACTATTTCGCTATTGGTCATGACATGATATACGTTATAACTAGCTCTGATTCATTGTAATTCGCTATCGAGCATAGTTCATGGCACTTTTAATCATGCATTACTACTTTAAAGGCATTCTAATTTGCTAAACATGATTTCGATTCATTTCTATATCATAATACTCCTGAATACTAATTCAATTATGAACATACTTATTAATTTTGAACATACTAAAATACATAATTATAATGCAACATATAAACATTTAACACATCTGTAAACTCCCTGAGATATCTCGTGATCTCGATAACTTCATGCCATATCATGTGAATATAATAACGTTGATCAGGCGTCATAATAGTCATACTATATAATCATGAGTTCATCGTTATCAAAATCTACCCCAAGTCACTGAACTAAAACGTATCATCTACTGCACATAATTCGTTCTGAATGCTGACTACACTGATAATGCATGGAAATTCTATATGCTTTCAATATCGTGGATATCTGATTCACGATCTAAATCTGATTCATAATCTAAATCCTTATCTGAAATCTGAAAACATGCTATGCATTACATGACTATACATGATTCACATGATTAGGTATATACAACTAATCACATGAACATATATGCATCGCAAAACATAAACTACTTAGCTGATAAACATGAGCCAAATAGCTACAATCCTGATAATCATAATCCATGTACTCATAAACATATCAACGTGCGATGCACCTAACTTCATATTTAATATGGAGCAATCGGTTTAAGTCTAAGCATCCCCTACTAATGGTGGATACTTAAATCTCTCAAACCATTATAGCTTTGATACCAACTTGAAACACCCAGATTTTTTTTATTCTTTTAAACGTGAACTTGTGAAAACTTACTTCATTTTGAACATATAACATGTATGAATCTGTATACGTTATTAAAATAAGCGGAAGTGTAACTTTTGCATGTAAACGGGCTTATTCCAAACACCCCTTAAAAAATCATAACTATGAAAAGTACATGGCTTGTACTATAAAAACTTGTTATTGATATTGACTTGCTTTGGGGCATTCCAAACTGATAACAAATGATGGAAATGAGAAGCTCGTTACCTAACCCACGAGCTACACAATTTTAACCCATTACGCCCCATCTAGCACATAGCATGATCTCATCTTACAAACCTGCAAAACATGAAACTGAGAACAGTTAGTCATTGCGACTTAGTGAGATAACAGAAACTGTTCTGAATCATAAACTAAAATATTAGCTGAACATCGTCATGATGTTTTCTGCATAAGTCCTGTGCCCATCCTGAGAGACTTTGATACATGGCTGCAAGCATATATTTGCAGTCTAACTGGTTCTAACTTATTACTGGATGTGAATTCGTAAGTATCCATTCTAGTTAAGTGTTTATAGCACATTCCTCTAAGGCTATTTCTGAATTGGCTACTGAGTAATAAAGCTATATATAAACGGATTTCTAACTAATAATAATCCAGTAATCATTAACTATATGAAAGCTACATACAGTACTTTTTTGTAAAGCTGAATTCATACTAGCAGTCTAACTGATATTAAAGTTATGTATGCATAAAACATGATACTAAATAAGTACATATCGTACTATTTCGACTGCGTGAACATAAGCATGATATTGATTGGGTGCATGAGCTACATAAAGCACAATACTAATTGACTACATTGAGTGCATATGACAATATACTGGCTGAGTACATATAAAACACTAGCTGAGTACATAAGCACAATACTGAGCGCATAAAGCACATACTGGCTGATTGCGTAAAGCACATGCTGGCTGAGTGCGTAAAGCATATACTGGCTGAGTGCGTAAAGCACATACTGGCTGAGTGCGTAAAGCACATACTAGCAGAGTGCATAACTGATTGAGTGCGCCTGACTGAGAGCATAAAGCATTTATCCCCATTCGGGACTGATTAATGTGCTTAAAGATCTATTATTCCATATAGGATTGACTGAGACTAAGTTTATTACTAAACTATTCTGAGTTCGGAATTGTTCACACGTAATATTCATATATAAATTAAGGCTAAGCTGAATATGACCCAACGGGTCGCCATACTGAATATTACCCAATGGTCAACATATATTGGATATGAACCAACGATTTGCCATAATACTAAATATGACCCAACGGTCAACATATACTGAATAAGACCCAATCGTCAACATAATACTAAATATGACCCAATGGTCAACATATACTGAATAAGACCCAACGGGTCAACATAATACTAAATATGACCCAACGGTCAACATATATTGAATAAGACCTAACGGGTCAACATAATACTAAATATGACCCAACAGTCAACATATACTGAATAAGATCACATGGGTTAAAATGATGCTAATATAACCACACGGGTCAACATGATACTTGACTTGCATATTTGACCACTAAGGTTACGTAAATACTTGACTTGCATATTTGACCACTAATGTCACGTGAATACTTGACTTGCATATTTGACCACTAATGTCACGTGAATACTTGGCTTGCATATTTGACCACTAAGGTCACTTTAATACATGAATTACATATTTCTTGAGATATGACAAGGAATATATATATTAAACATGTTAACTAAAAATCCGTTACTCAACTGGGTCGTAAAATGCAAGCTGACTGATTCTGATTATGTCTCGAGCACCTATATCAAAATAGATGCACGCATATGATATTAACACATAACTTTACATTTAACATAAA
>BQNB010066830.1:6270-34416 GCA_026074375.1 Tanacetum coccineum | reverse complement strand
TACATAGTCATTTGTATTTATACATCTTGGCTATCATCCTTTATAGGCTGCAAAGATCCATTCAGTTTAACAAGGACCTTCAACATGAATGCCTTTATTATCAATCACGTGATCGAGGAACTATACTTTGGGAATCCAAAATTCACACTTGGAAAATTTTGCATACAACTCCTCTTTCTTCAACAACTCCAATATTATCTTCAAATGCTCTTCGTGCTCTTGCTTGCTCTTGGAATAGATCAAAATATCATCAATAAAGACAATTACGAATTTGTCCAGATAAGGTTTGCACACTCGGTTCATGAGGTCCATAAACACAGCAGGTGCGTTGGTCAAACCAAACGGCATAACTTGGAATTCATAATGTCCATATCGAGTTCTGAAGGCAGTCTTCGAGATGTCTTCTTCTCGAACCCTCAATTGGTGATAACCTGACCTTAGGTCGATCTTCGAGTAGACACTCGACCCTTGAAGTTGATCGAATAAGTCATCAATCCTTGGTAGCGGATAACGGTTCTTCACTGTTAGTTTGTTTAGTTCCCGATAATCTTTGCACATTCATAACGATCCATCTTTCTTCTTAGCGAATAAAACTGGAGCTCCCCATGGTGACGAACTAGGTCTTATAAAGCCTTTGTCGGAAAGCTCTTGTAGTTGATCCGCCAATTCTTTCATTTCTGATGGGGCCAATCGATAAGGTGCCCGTGCTACAGGTGCAGCACCAGGTACTAGATCGATGTGAAATTCCACTTGTCGAGTCTGAGGAAGACCCGGCAAATCCTTAGGAAATACATTAGAAAAATCTTTAACTATCGGTACGTCCTCAAGTCGCTTCTTCTCTGACTTGTCTTCAATCTCATTTGTAGTAACATGTGCCAAAAAGACGTGAGATCCTTTTAGCAGATACTTTTGAACCTTGGTACACGAGATTATGTTTAGTCGCATCCTGTGTCCTTTATTACATCCGTCACCGCGAACGATTAGGATTTTGCTCCCGGAGGGGATACAAACAATCTTCTTAGCACAGTCGATAACGACACTGTATTTTGACAACCAGTCCATGCCAATTATCGCGTCGAAACTACCCATCTCTACCGGCATTAGGTTGATGTTGAACGGATGGTTTAAAAAGTTTAACGTACAACCCATCAATATAGTATTTACTCCAATTATCCTACCGTCAGCTAACTCAACGTTATAACCATGATTTAGTGTATTGGGGATGATGTCAAGCAAAGTACTAAATGCAGTAGATACGAAACTCCTATCGGCACCAGTATCAAATAAGATGTAAGCATAACGGTTGTTTAGAAGGAACGTACCCGCAACGACGTTGTCTGGGTTTGCCCCCGCATTTCCAACCGCATACACCTTCGCTGGAGCCCTGTTATTCCCAGCTTGATTACCACGATCATTGTTGTTCAGTTTTGGGCAGTTTCTTTTAAAGTGGCCTTGAGCCCCACACTCAAAGCAACCATTGCCCTGCGGATTATTGTTGTTGTTATGGTAGTTGTTGTTGTTGTTGTTGTTAGCAGGCCGTATCCTACAGTCCCTGGCCAGATGGCCAATCCTATTGCAGTTACTGCACCTAGGCGGATAAGGACCTGCTTCATGATGGCAATTACACTTGGCATATAGAGGCTTAGACCCTTCATATGGCTTTCTGTCACCATTGCCTGCAGCATAGGCCTGGCCTGTGTTCTGCCTCCTATTCTGCTGTTGTTGGTTTTGATTGTTCTGGGGAAGATCATCATACTTTCTTTTCCTTTCTGCCTGATGTTCAGCATAGGAATGGGTCTTATCCTTCATCAACTCAGTTGTAAACTCAATAACTTCTTGCATGGTCTTCGACTTTGATGCCTTTACACTGCCAAGTATCATATCGGGCAATCCACCGATATACTTTTCAATCTTGTCTACCTCTTCTGGGAACATTCTGGAACACATCAAGGCTAGTTGCTGAAATCGTCGATTATAGGCCACCACATCGGTGCCCTTAACCTTAAGGTTCCACATTTCAGTTTCAATCTTCTTGATCTCACCCCTCGGGCAGTATTTATCAGTCATCATTTTCTTTAGTGCTGCCCATGGCATGGCATGAGCTACTTCTGGAGTGGTGGTCTTAACATGGGAATTCCACCATGTAAGAGCATCGTCTTGCAGAGTGCAAGTCGCGAATTTGACTTGGCTAGTTGCTGTACAATTGCTAATGCTAAAAACAGATTCCATTTTCTCAAACCATCGAGTGAGTCCGATGACTCCCTCAGTGCCTTTGAAGTCCAAAGGTTTGCATTTTAAGAATTCAGAGTAAGAGCATTTCACGTTGCGCTTGTGCAGGCCTTGGTATCAATACCTTTGCTGTTAAGTACATTCCTAACTCTGGCTTGCTTATGCTTTGCATTGAAGAGCAACTCCTTGATTAATTAAGGCCTGAAGTTGTGCCTCAGTAACAGTTGTGGTTGTTGGTGCATTTGGGGCTGGTGTGACTGGTGTAACTGGTGGGACTCGGGTTGATCTTGTGGCTCTTTTTGGTGCCATGTTCTTAAATCACAAGAAAATACAATACCCGTTAGATTTCAATACAATCATAACGTAACATAACATATGCATCGTAAATAAAATAAGATCACATCTCACTGTGGACAAGAAGAAAGAAAATACTTATATATAGAGTTATTATATTAAGGCTTCTTATTGTAATATACATAATATATCATAACCATGTATATCAATTATGAATGCATCTAGTCCTACTAATGCAACAACTAGTGTGTCCTATAAAAACCCTTTTTATGAATGCAATGTTTGAAAATGGTTATAGTCCAGCAAAAACATTTTGACCTGGTTTTCTATAACCTTGGCTCTGATACCTATCATTGTTAACACCCCAAAATGGGTCGAAGCGGAATTAGGATCCGGGGCGTGTTATTTCCAAGTCAACAGCATCCATAGGTTATTATATAAGGTATACGACACAAAAAGTATTTTAAATTGATACATTGGATTTAATTAAAAGTCATATTACAAAATGCTTATAGCTTCACTTGTTTCCTTGTTTAATAATACAAAATGATGACTAGATTTCCCAAAATGTGATATAAAAGTTTTAAGCGTCCAAATCCAAAACGTAACCAAATGCTTCCTTGGCACCTCGTGCCTATTGAACTCCTGAATACATTGCTTTAATATGTCAACAAAAATGTTGGTTGAAATCATAGGTTTATGTATTTATATTATGCAGGACCGCAAGACTTTCCGTGGTGTTTACAACATATGCAATACAATCAACAAAACTTGATTACATTTACACTAAGCCTCATGACACAGTGAGCTCGCAGTCTTGTTAGCTAAAATATTGCTACTCAGACCGGAAATGATGTTCTAACCACGAAACATTCCCTGATTAGAATGCTATATCGTTCGTTCCTCGGTGATAATAGTCACCCCGAACCGGGGAGGTTCGTGTCCTAAATAGATATCATTAATAACATTCACGCTCACATAATGTAATTCCCAACTAATTCTATGCTACTTGGACAGTTCATGCGTTTTAATGGGTTAACTTGGGTTATCTGCTAATTAGGCAAACTGTAATCATTGTAAAATTGCCACTTGCGTCCTATTTGTAAAAAAGCATGTTTTCCACCCCAATAATTGTAAATCAGTAAATCTATAAAAAAATGTGGGGCTATGAACTACCTCCAGTGAGTGGTCTGTATTATTTTATATCAAGTGTGGGATAGCTTAACGATTATTCCCGAATGCAACCTATTCAATATTAGGTCGTATAAGTACCGAGTTACTTTTAATTAAATAACATTAGTTATTCCTATGTTGTGTACTTCGTACTATCATTCAGCTATCATAATTAAAAGAGGTCATGAAATGACGTTCAATGTGGTGTTAGACACTTTAATATCGTTAAATTTCTTTTTTTCTATAACAACTCGTCGATACGCATCCAAGTGGCATCAATTATGAAAACTCCTAGTAATACTTGTACTTGATAACCACATATTATTCTATAAGCATAATCAACGAACTAATCGGTTCTTAGTAATAATAACATTTATTTAAATGTGAAAACGGTTTATTAATATACTTTTTTTGTAAAAATGTACCTTGTTTGTCTGTTGTAAGTCCGTTGCTCGGTTTAATTTACACAAACTTATTCGTAGTAAGTAGTGTGATCTATGATATTTCTTTTTCATTGTTTTGATAGTCTTCGCATGAATAGTGATTTTACTGTTCACAAACATCCATGACTCGTTTTGGGTTTTTAATTAGCCGTAAACTTGTAATCGTAATAAATTATCGTTTTATACCGATTTTTGTGATTTCCTGTCGAGTACGTCTTCTGTTATTTAAAAGATGTATTATTATTCTTATATAGTTGGGTCTGATGTTGATGGGACTTAGTAACTTTTTACTGTTACATAGGTTTATAAAATTACTTTTATAAAACATTTAATTATCATAAAATGTCATAGTTTTATTAGTTATAGTTCCGGTTTCTAGCGCTTCTTTCGAGTTACGATCTAGTAATTAAAAGATATATCTTATTCTTTGAGGTTTAAAATATGAGTTTCTGTAATGAATAGTGCTTTTTATAAAAATAGTTTTATAAAAGTATTTATCGTCGTAAAATCGTAATTAACGTATCTTTTTCGTTATAAATCGGTTTTTCGAGTTTCTTATCATTTTGGAATCGTCATGAGGCGTATTATTTTTATATGAGGTCAAACCCACTGTATGAAATTCGAATTAAAACAGCCCTTTAATAATCCAAATGTATTCATTTATAAAAAGCTTGTTTTATTAACTTTATAAACCCTAATTTATACTTAAACATGTTTATACTTAAACCATATGTTAACATACTTTTGCATTCATTTTTCCATGATATATATGACCATATGACATAAGAAAAAGTGCATAAATTCATAAACATTAGTGATAACTCATTTTACATATTAAAAAGTCCTAAGTGGTGATTTAGCCATAATTAACATATAACACATAAAATCATGATAAATAAAAGCATGAAGGAATTAAGAAGACCTTAGGGATGACGTATGAGATGAGAAATAAGTGCTAAACCCGTGTTTAGACTCAAAACCAAAGCTTACAAGCTTATAAACCCTAGATTAGGTTTGAAACCCTAATCTTTCCTTTTCTTCCTTAATACTTGCAAATGAAGAACCAATGCTTACAAACACTTTAGTGTGTCTTTGATTGATGGTGTATAGGCCTTGCACTGGATTGTTAGTAAACATTTTTGTATGATTTGCTTAGTTGGCTTATTGGAGCCGTGGGGGTTTTTAGAGAAGAAAGGAAGGAATAGAAAATTTTTTCTATGTAAAAGAGGTTTGAAACTTCACTTTATGAAGGCTTGCATTTTAGGAAGAAGAGACTAGATATTTTACTTGCAAAGTTTGACTAGAAAAATCAAAGGGGGAGGGGGTTATGTGCCGTGGGTCAAGGGGACAAGGGAGGAGGGAAACAAAGGCTTAAATGCCTTGGTCTCTTGGTTCCTCCTAATGGGAATCATCCTATGATTTCAAGGGATGATGTTCCTAGATTATTTTTCTTTTATTAACTTTGTGTATTTACTTGTGATTTTATAAAAGAAATGTGTAAGTAATGTTTTATTATATGTTAAAGTGTAGTTTATAGTTTTGATATAAAAGTATACTTTTAAAGTCCTTGGGTTAATTTGTATCAATATACCATTTATATAAGGATAATGTTTTTTGTATGCTATATGACTTAAAGTTTTATTAAACTTCGATCACATTGTCTATAAACCGTAAGGTATCGTGTTGAAGCGTACGTATATTTTTAGGGTTTCCAGGAAAACCTAATTGTAATTATTATCGCGGAAACGTAATCACTTTTATGTTCCGATAAAAATTAAAAAAAATTAACTTGTGTCAAATGTTAATAATTATCTCAAAATTAATGACTGTTAACCTTGTTTGACGTAACAATAATGTGCTTGATGCTCCGTTTACAGTTAATGCCCGTTTACGTTAACTGATTATTTCTTGCTTACGCGATTTAACTTAACGATTTCCATTAAAAACAAACGCGTACCATACAAAAAAAATAAATAGCGACTTTATCAACGTCGTACATTGTCCTAAAACACGGGGTGTTATAGTTACTCCCCTCCAACATAGTGACTCTCCTACGCAACCTAGTCATCTCCCTCTTTTCAGATAATGCTCAGACCTCCAGACGTCTCTGCTCCTCCTCAATGTTAGTAATTCTTTGAACATGAATATCCACCATGTGATCATACAACTCCTGGATGACCATGTCTAATCCAATATCAAAGGTCTCTTTATCACCCTCGTCATCAACAGGTGCAGGAATGTCCTTAGTAATCTCTAACTCCGTAGCTCTGTCAATCCTAATCTCTATAGTTCCCCTAGCACTAGACTCGGCCTCATCCTAGGCCTTGTCATCTCCCTTGAATCCAACATCAGTCTTAGCCCTAACCTCCTCAGCTGCTGCAGCCTTTGCTGCTATATCCGCCTCAATATTAGTCCTAACATCTGAATCCACATCAGGCTCTGTGTATGCCTTATAACTGTCCTCAGGTGATAATGTGGATGAAGAATCCCTAATACTCTTGTAAGGAGGGAGTAGATCAGCTTGAACTGGTACTAAGGCTCCTAGTGTGGGAGCAGCTACACTTACCAAAGTAGCTAAGGACCTACATCTCTTACGAGATGGTCCAGCAGACAGTGATGATAAATGAGTAGAAACCAAAAATAATGATCTCTCAGATAAAGAACCCTTAGATGATGATGAATAAGATGATGTTCTACACCTCTTACTAGGTAATGATGATGATGACGAATAGAGCCTCCTACGGTTCGCTGGTATGCGAGTTAAGAATAGATGCACTCTCTTCCTTGCAGTCAGCATCCTAAGCACCCTATTGGGATGGGTATGATAGGGACCAAGAGGAATCTCCTAGCTTGGTAGAACTAAAAGAGCAGGTCGATGCAGTACCCCAGATGGTGCGGGTACAACCCGACATGGTACAAGTGGTGTAACAATGGCAGGTGGTATATTATGAGTAGGTGATGATGTCTTAGTTGATGATGATCAGAGTGCTGCCTTGCTCCTCCATCGAGCAATAGTAGTCTCGTGTGAGTCAGGCGATAAGGGTCTATCGGATGAGTCACTAGAAGCCTCAGATGGATTAGTATACAAAAATGGTGAAGTAGCCTGTAAAGTGGAAACATGCTTTGGTGATGGTAAGTCCTCTAATGGATCAGAGTCAGAAGATGAATACAAAATCAGGTCAAGTACTATAGTAGGTGAAGCGACTGTAGCTGCCTCGACTATGGGAGCAACAGGTGGAACCACAAAAGTCTCAGTAGGAATCTCAACTGGAATAGTTCCAAATAGAATGATCTGAGAGATGGATGATCCAACGCTCTCATCTGAGGAATCAAAGGAAATCAAAATAACTGGAGCGACCATAAATCTGCCCAAGCAAAAGTTTATATAAATCTCTTTATATGAAACCATGCAAGATGCAAGAAAAATAGATGAATATGGCGCAAAATATAATATGGCAAAATGAAATATCAAATAGTTATGGTAATATAATATAATATAATTAATACTTATATGTATATATAAATAAGGGATTCACGTATAGGGCAAATAAAAGCACGTAAGGATCACATACTGGTTATAAACCAGACCTAGTATATACTACCTGGTTCTCTATAACCTTGGCTCTAGATACCAATCTGACACAACCCTAAAATGGGTCTCGTCGGAATAGGCAACCGGGGGTGTGGACGTCAAGAAGATCACAAACACAAAGTGCAAGAACGACCACTAAAGGGGACATTTTGAAAATCATACTCATTACATTGATCAAATAATAAGTTTTACATATTATCCCTAAAGAAATTCAAAGTTTTGCGGAAGCAAAATATAAGTTTGACAACATAGACAACGAGCATGAAATATGATAAGCCTTGAAAACGGGTAGTCATATAGCACGTAGACACCGTAAAACACCTTGAGAGGATATCTAAATTATGCACCTAAAAACATTGCTTAAAACGTCAACAACAGTTGGTGAATTCATAGGTTTAATTTAAACATAAACGTGGACCACAAGTTTCAGAATGTATGTGACTATTATAACAGATACAATATCACATAAAAAGTATTTACGTTGCACTAAGCTCATCATACCGAATCTCAATAAGTATGTAACATATAATCATGCCAAGTAAAGTAAAGCTTTCCCTAACAGGTGTCTAACCAAATACCACCAAACAGTCCGACATGATATACGTCTGTTTGATCGGCACCTCTGATTCAAGTAAGCGCTACTTACCCGGACGGGGGTTATTAGCCCAAATAAATCTATGTACAAAACTCGCGCTCACTTAACCAGTATAGTCGGTCAAGAAATTAACAGTACATAAAAGTTTAGGCAATAGTGGTTTGTATGCAACTTAGGCAGCACGTAAACATGTAAGAATAATGTAAAGTAATTATGTCCAATTTTGAAATTAAACAATGTTCCACCTCATAGTTATAAAGTGATTGTAAAACGATAAAAAGATGGGGCTATAAACTCACCTTAAGTAACAATGAACAAAGATATAACCAACGGATGAAGTACAAAAATCAATATGTCCTAAACGCGACCTAAGAAAATGACGCACCTTAGGAAAGGAATATAGAACGAACGACATAATTACATTTAAACGGACTCATGGAATCCCCGCGTGTTTTTGTCTTAGTTTCATTAATAAAAATGTGCTTTACAAAGAAAATATACTTTTAACTTAATCCTAACATTTTCGATGAAAACTTACTATTTTCGAAAACTTTCTAATTTTGAAAAGTTACTTAAGAAATTTTGAAAACACGGACGTTAATACCGTCCCCCTATTATTGATAATTCCATCCTATAACGAAACGCACTAAGCAAGACCTAAACGCTTACTTCCTAATTTTACTCCTCTAGTGTACTAGTTTAAAGACTTGCTATTTTTAGAAAGTCCAAACGTTTCCGAAATATAGTCTTTGAAAAGTTATTATTGCATCTCAACCATTTAATGAAAATACAATGACTTTCGCTAATGTTTCCAAAGCTCAAACGACTCGAAATCGCCTAAAAACCCATTTTTAGTTTCCAATCAGCAATGGTGTTTGACTTTTTCTGAAAAACTTTTATTCAACTTTGACTCAGATTATCTCACTTCTTTTACACTTTTAAGCTTAAAATCACGCAATGCCTTTTGTAAAACTTCATTCCGGACAACTTTTGTGTTTTATACTTGAGCCGAAATGGACAAAAAATGGGTCAAATTGCTCGATTTTGATTCTGCTCAGAAAGTCAACATGACAGTTTTAGTAAAAAACATTTCAAAATTCATTTTGCCATAACTCCTTCGTTACAAGGCGGAGTTATCTAAAATTATATCTACTCAGAAAGAGCTATCTAAAAGTTGTTTCCTTTATTACTCAAAACGTTTTTAAGTCGACTAAAACCTACAAACAAAATCTGATCAGCAACACACGTCTTCGCAATCATCTCAAAACCAACCCATACTTCACAATAGTGCCTATTCTAGCTTAGTCTCTGCTCACAACTATTTTCCAACAACACAACCATCTCAAATGTCTTCCTAATCTATCGCCATACATCAAAAATCATCCTAACATAACTAGTATATCAACAACATGCTATTTAAACATAAAGTTTCCATCTTTTTCCATATATTACCAAAACTATTTCATTAGTTGTTATAAAAATGACACAAACACTTGGGTAATTATACCCTTGCATACGAAATAACAAGGAAAGGAATACGGGTCCAAGAGTTTAGTTATAATCGACACGGACGAGTTAGAAAGACACAAACTTGACAAAGATGCTTGGAAGACTTGAAAACCCCAAATATTAATATGAAACCCTTAACCAAAATCATGCAAACACTTTTGAAACAAATGAACACAATCTTCTAACCACCTTAAAAAGTCTTGAAATATGATCTTGTATGCTTGTTATTTAAGAAAATAGAAGACAACAAAACCCTATATGGGTGTTTGTTTTGCCGCGGCTACACAAGCGAAAGAAGGAGAGGAGAGAAAAACTTTGTGTGTTTTTCTTAGAGAGAAAGATAGTTGAAAGAATGAATGAAATGTTAGCACTAACTTTCATTTTTGGCATGCACCAAAGTGGCATCCAATGCTTAGGACAAAAACCAAGTGTATCATGAGGGAACAAGCTTGAGATTTTTGGAGGTTGTGGTCTTGGCTTGGGGCGGACGAACATAGGACCATAAGGGTGGGATATTTTTTGAATTTTTGTGGTGGAAGACTCTAGTGTTTGATTTATTTCCAAGCTGTTAAATATATTAAAAGTATCGGTCACTACCAATGTATTGTTAGATAGCTCATAGTATAATTATTGGAACCTTAGTAAGCTAGTCGGGCCAAAGCCCATGACACTTAGGCCTAGCCCGCCATACTTAGGGTATATATACCCTCACCATGCTTTGGTGAGGGTGTTGGTTGTTTCATTTCTTACATTGATAATACAAGTTTTTTCTCTTTACTTTCTCTCACTAGAAACAACCATCCATCTTTTTCTCTCTCTAGATTTCTTCCATATTTGTTGTGTGTTTAGATACTTCATAGTTTCTACAATTGATATCAAGAGCCATGGGGGTGATATTGAGTGTTTAGTGTGCGTTTGTTTTTGTTTTTTCTTGTAGTTGTGGTTCGAACACAACACAAAAGAGTTTATCTTTTGTGTGTTCAAAAACCATAAAGATTGTTACTTTCTTGTTTATCTTTCTTAGTATAAGCTAGGTGTAAAAAGAAAACTTTGAAAAACATCGAAAATTTCACTTTTTCTTGTTTTTTTTGTTTGAAAATTTTGAAGTACCAAGAATCTTTATCCAAATTTTTTGTGTCGAAATCTTTAAAGTTTGTGTTTTTATGCTTCTATTAGGCTTAGGAAAGTAAGTTGTACAAGAAAAATCCAACAAAAACATCAAAAATTATGTCTTTAAGTGATTTGAAATTTTGAGTCAAGTCGGCGATTTATACATCTGGTTTATACGGCGATTTATACATTTTTAAGTCGGTGATTTACACATTTTTGTATACGGCGACTTATACGTATTCAAATCCAGCAATTTATACATATTGGGTATAAGGCGATTTATACGCGTTCAAAGTCGGTGATTTATACATTTTTGTGTAAGGCGATTTATACGTGTTCAAATCCGGCGATTTATACATTTTTGTATACGGCAATTTATACGTGTTCAAATCTGGTGATTTATACATATTGGGCATAAGGCTATTTATACGTGTTCAAAGTCGGCGATTTATACATTTTTGTGTAAGACGATTTATACGTGTTCAAATCCGGCGATTTATACATCTTGGTATACGGCGATTTATATGTATTTCATAACCGGCAATTTATACATATCTTCTAAGAGATTTATACTATTTTTTTGTGATTTGTAAAATCCAGTGAAGTATTTAATTATTTTCTCGGTTTTATCAAGAATTATAAAATCCCGTGTAATCTTAATACTTATTCACTTAAAACAAACAACAATTTAACACAACAACCTCTAATCACTGATCGATCACAAAGTTTTCTTTTCACATAACAAATTCACAATGACTACTTTAGCAGAATATATAATTGTTGCTGGAGCTGAGAACCGTCCTCCAATGCTTGAGAAATCAATGTATGATTCATGGGCAAGTCATATACGTCTATTCATCAAAGGGAAGAAAAATGGTAGGATGATGCTTGATTCAATCGACAATGGTCGACTGGTCTATCCAACTGTTGAAAAAAATAGGCAGACTCGACCCAAGAAATACTCTGAACTCACTAAAACACAACAACTTCAAGATGACTGTGATGTTCAAGAAATAAACATCATTCTTGACGGTCTTCCACCCGATGTGTATGCACTTGTAAACCATCAAGATGCGGCTAAAGATATTTGAGATAAAGTCAAGCTACTACTGAAAGCACTGAATTATCATATCAAGAACATGAATGCAGATTGTATAACTTATTCGATAAGTTTGCTTCCATTCAAGGTGAAGCATTGTATGAGTATTACTAGAGATTCTCTCAGCTGATCAATGACATGCATACTATTGGGATGACAATGCAATAAGTTCAAGTCAATACCAAGTTTCTGAATGCTCTTCTATCGAAATAAAGCAAGTTTATCACTGATGTAAAGTTAACAAAGAGTTTGTATACCACCAACTATGATCAGTTGTATGCATACCTCAGTCAACATGAACGACATGCTAATGAAGAACATCTCAGGCGTGAAAGATATCTGGATCCTTTTGCATTGGTAGCCAATTCTTAAATTCTTTACAATCCCTCTTAGTCTACATACCATTCAGTTCCTTTAATGCATCCACCCCCTCAACAATTCACACCAGTTTATGCATCACCCATTCATCATCAACAACATCACATTCCTGTCAATCCACTACAACAATGAGTTTCTCCACAACCATTTATATCTCCATCAGTGACACAACAACCGCAAGCTAAATTTCCTTAATTAGACTCTGGTCTCTCTATTCCTACATTTTAGCAAGGAGAAGACCCGATTGACTGCATTAACAAAGCAATGGCATTCCTATCTATTGTGGCATCAAGGTTTCCGCCTTTTAACAATCAACTCAGAACGTCCTCCAATCCCATAATTCAGGCAACCATTTAAGATAGAAGAGTCACAGTTCAACAAATTCAAGGAAGATAAACTCAGAGTTTTGCTGGTACTGGAAATAGAAGAATTGCTACAACCTCAAGGTGAAATTATGCAGCTAGTCAACCAAGAGTTGTGAAATATTATAACTGTCAAGGAGAAAAGCACATGACGAGACAGTGCACTCAGCTAAAGAGGACAAGAAATTCTGCATGGTTTAAGGAGAAGTTGATGTTAGCTGAAGCTCAGGAAGCTGGTCAGATATTGGATGAAGAGAAACTTGTATTCTTTACAGACCCTGGAATAGACGAAGCCCTAGTTGCTCAGCAGACAATCCCTTAGAATTTAGCTTTCCAGACTGAAGATTTGGATGCATATAACTTGGATTGTGATGATTTATCCTCTGCTAAAGCGGTTCTGATGGCAAATCTTTCAAGCTGTAATTCTAATGTCCTCTCTGAGGTACCATATTCTGATTCTTATCCGAATGATATGATTAATCAGGATGTGCAAGAGATGACATATTCTGAACAAACACATATTGTTGATTTTCTAGATAATGAGATAAACAATGATAGCAATATCATTCCATATTCTCAATATCTGCAAGAAACACAAAATGCAGGTATTCAAGATACTAATTCTTTTGCACCAAATGAATTATTGGTTCTATCTTTGTTTGAACAAATAACTGATCATGTAGCTAATTTAGATAAGGAAAATCAGACAAATAAAATGGTAAATGAATCCTTAACCGCTGAGCTTGAGAGATATAAAGAACATGTCGCCATTTTTGAACGAAGAATTAATGCATATTCGAACAACCATGCAAAATTAATAGATTCTCAAATGGATGACCTAATTCAGAAGAGAAATGCAAAGTGTGTGGCTTTTTAGCAGGAGATCGATACACTTAAAGAAACTCTTTCTAATAATGTCAAAGAAAAAGAATCTTTATCAAAAACTTTAACTGAGTTCAAAACAAAATCTAAAGCAAAAGAGTCTAAATACATTGACAAGGAAATTGTTTTGGAAAAACAAAATAAAGAACTGGAAAATATTATTTGTAAGATGTATCGATCTACGCAAGCAATGCATATATGATGGTAGTGTTATTGCTAAAGAACATGAAGTGATTTTTGTGATTGATGATGAAGAGACATTGATTTTGGAAGAAAAGAGTCGATCAAAGATGCTTGATAAACAAAATGATCCAATCTCAATCAAACAGAAGATTAATATTTCCCCAATTGATTATTCGCAATTAAATAACATAAAAGAAGATTTTGGTAAATGTTTTGTTACTCAAAAAGAATTGTCTGCAGAACAAGCTTTCTGTTTAAAACAATCATCCATTTTTGAAACACCAGTTAAGTCACCTACACCTGTTAGAATTGAAGCTTCTAGTGAACTTCCTAAGGTAAGTTTGATAAATGAAAGTCTTAAAAAGCTAAAATTTCAACTTGCCAATTTTGATAAGGTAGTGAAAAAGACACTCACATCTGATGCTATAATTACGGGGTCTTAGGGTTTTGAACATACAAAAGAGTGTTTTGTAACTAAAATAATTCTATTTTTAAAAGTTTTAAAAGACACATTTAATGCGTTTGATAAAACTCTTCTAGATGAAATTACTGAAGTTTAAACTGTTTTTAACCAAATGGAAGCTACAGTTGATTAGTGTTCTGTAGACAAAAATAATTTTGAAATTCAAATCAAACAACTTCGTATTAACAATGATCAACTCTTGAACCAAATCATGTCTCAAAAATTATGCATATTGCTGTGAATTCTGTTGATATTCTTGATGTGAATAAGTCATGTGTTGATGAATGCAATAAGTGTTTGAAACTTGAGACTGGGCTTTTCAAAAAGAAAGATTTCATTAAAAATATGTGTACGATAATCTTGTCAAAAGCTATTCATCATTAGAAAATCATTGCATTTCGTTGGAACTAGCAACTCAACTTAATCAAGAAATTTTTCAAAAGGAAAATTCTGGTGAAAACCAAAATGCTCCCACATGTAATTAATTATTTGAGATAATTGAATTGAAAGCTCAGTCACAAGAAAATGACATGGTCATAAGCAAGTTGAAAGCTAGAATTAAATCTTTGCTTGGAAAAGAAGGTGTGGAAAAAGTAAAGAAAGACATTGATGAGATTGAAACAATAAACATTGAGCTGGAGCATATTGTGGCAAAACTACTTTCTGAAAATGAAAATTTAAGAAAAGAACAAGAGCATTTGAAATTAATTTACAAACACCAATTTGACTCAATTAAAAAGACACTTGTTCGATCCAAAGAACATAGTGACTCTCTAATTGCTCAAATCAATGCAAAGTCTGTTGAAAATTTGATTTAAATGCTCAACTTCAAGAAAAGGTTTTTGCTATTGCAGCATTGAAAAATGAATTAAGGAACCTTAAAAGTAAAAGTGTTGTTGATTCTGCTGTTTCAAAACCTTCTACCGTCACTATTGCTCCAGGAATGTTCAAGATTGATTTGGAACCTCTAGCTCCTAAGTTATTAAAAAACAAGGATGCTCACATAGATTACATTAAGCACTCTAGGGATCATACGGACACTCTTTGGGAAATAGTCAAAAATGCTAGAGCTTTAAGCCCTCTAGATAGTAACTTAGACTCGGCCTGTAAGTATGTTCAAAGGATTCAAGAAGTGCTAGTCTATGTTAAGGAGACATGCCCTTGTCTATCAAAACCTAGTGAAAAGTTAGTGGCTGTTACACCACTAAACAAGGACAAAAGAGTTAGATTTTGCTAACCCTGTCACATTATCAAGCAACATTCCTAAACAGACTAATTCTCTTAAAACACAAGATTTTAACAAACCTTTGTTGTAATCTACAAGAGTAAAATGTTCTACTAGTGCTAGCGGGTCACAGCCTTCAAGCAATACAAAGAACAATAGGATCCCGCAACCATTAAGTAGCAACAAGACCAATAAAGTAAAAGACCAATCTAGGAGCGTTAAGTTTAAAAAGAATAAAAAGAATTGTGTTGTCAAAACTAAATGTAATGCTCATGTCATGCAATCTATGTTAAATGCGAATTCTAAATCTGTTTATACTATTTGTAATGAATTCTTGTTTGATGCTAATCATGATAAATGTGTTCTTGATTATGTTCATGATGTGAATAGATTGTCTAAATCTAAAACTATTAAGCAAAAAAATAAAAAGAGAGAAGTATGGAAACCTACAAGAAAGGTGTTTACTAAAATTAGATATAGTTGGAAACCTACTGGTAGGACATTCACTATAATTGGAAATAGGTGCCCTTTAACTAGGATTACCTCCACTAAAATAGTGCCTACTAAGGAGACCACTAACGAATCAGTTCATACACCAACTCAAAGAATCATAATTGACAGTAGGAGACCCAAAGCACCTAATTTAGTAGGATTGAGCAGTAAATCTATGATCACATAATCTAGAATCTCTAACTCCTTGGACCCCACTAAATCTGGAGGATCTATTGTTTCTAATGTTCCATCTTCTTCACTTATCGATTGCAGGTTGTCCAAATTGTTCTGTGGTATTTAGACTCCGGATGCTCTAAGCACATGACCAGAACTCGCTCTCAACTCGGGAATGATCATATTGCTAAGATAATGGGTTATGAAGACTATCAAATGAGGAATGTTAAAATCTCTCGGGTGTACTATGTGGAAGGATTAAGACACAAATTATTCTCTGTGGGACAATTTTGTGATTGGGATCTCGAAGTTGCTTTTCGAAAACACACTTGCTTCATTCATGACTTAGAAGGTGTGGATCTACTTAAGGGATCAAGGGGTTCAAATCTATACACTTTGCCTCTGGAAAATTTAATGTTATCGTCTCCTATATGTCTCTTGTCTAAGGCCTCAAAGACCAAGTCTTGGTTGTGGCATCGAAGATTATCTCATCTTAACTTTGATTATATCAATTTTCTTGCCAAACAAGGTCTAGTTTGAGGTCTTCCAAAACTAAAGTATCAAAAATATCACTTGTGTTCTGCCTGTGCTCTTAGTAAAAGCAAGAAACGCTCACACAAAGCCAAAGCGAAAGACTCCATACAAGAAAAACTTTATCAGCTGCATATGGATCTTTACGGGCCAATGAGGATTCAAAGTATCAATGGGAGAAAGTACATACTGGTTATCGTTGATTTTTATTCTCGGTTTACATAGGTGAAATTTCTACGTTCGTAGGATGAAGTTCCCGAGTTCCTGATTAAATTCTTGAAAATGATTCAAGTTTATCTGAATGCAACTGTTCGTAATATCAGGACTGATAATGGCACTAAATTTGTCAATCAGACACTGAGATCTTACTATGAAGAAGTCGGAATCTCACATCAAACATCCGTTGCTCGTACCCCACAACAGAATAGCATTGTTGAAAGACAGAACCGTACTTTAGTGGAAGCTGCTCGCACCATGTTGATCTTTTCAAAGGCTCTATTATTTCTTTGGGCAGAAACAGTCGCGACAGCTTGCTATACTCAAAATCGATCACTAATCCGCAAACGTCACAACAAAACACCATATGAACTTCTCCATGATAGAAAACCCGACTTATCATATCTTTACGTCTTTGGTGCTCTCTGCTATCCCACTAATGACGGTGAAGACCTTGGTAAGTTAAAACCTAAAGCTGATATAGGAATCTTTGTTGGTTACGCTCCTACAAAGAAAGCATTCAAAATCTACAACAAAAGGACCCGAATGGTTATTGAAACTATTCATGTTGATTTTGATGAGTTGACAAAAATAGCTTCTGAACAATTCAGTTTAGGACCCAGGCCTAAAATTCTGACTCCTGGAACAATCAGTTCAGGACTCGTGCAAAACATTACTTCTTCAACTCCTAATGTTCCACCAACAAAGGATGACTGGGATTCGTTATTTCAACCAATGTTTCATGAGTACCTGAATCCTCCACCAAGTGTTGATCTTCATGTTCCTGCAGTTATTGCTCCAGAACCTGCTGTTTCAACCGATACACCTTCCTCAACTACAATTGATCAAGATGCACCATCAACAAGTACTTCTCAAACAACTCATGAAACACCACCTCCAGTTAGTCCTCTCGGTGTTGAAGAAGCTGAACATGATATTGAATTTGCACACATGGATAATAATCCCCATGTTGATTCAAATTATAGAACCAAGTTCTGTAGAATCCTCTTCTCGGGTTATTATTCCAATTAATGTGTACTCTCTAATTCAACCATCATAACACATCAACAAATGGACCAAAGATCACCCGATTGACAATGTGATTGGCGATCCTTCAAGACCGGGTTTCCACTCGACATCAACTACAAGATGAAGCCTTATTCTATTATTTTAATGCTTTTCTTTCTTTCGTCGAACCAAAGAGTTATAAAGATGCATTGACAAAATCCTCCTGGATTGAAGCCATGCAAGAAGAACTCAATGAGTTTGAACGTCTTGAAGTTTGGGAGCTGGTACCTTACCCAGATCATGTTAAGATTATTACCTTGAAGTGGATTTAAAAGGTAAAATTAGATGAACTGGGAGGTGTGTTGAAAAATAAGGCTCGTCTGGTAGCGAGGGGTTATCGTCAGGAAGAAGGCATAGACTTTGAGGAATCTTTGACTCCAGTAGCTCGACTTGAGGCCATCCGTATCTTTATCACATTTGCGGCTCATATGAATATGGTTATTTATCAAATGGATGTGAAGACCGTATTCTGGAATGGCATTCTATGTGAGGGGGTCTACGTCAGTCAACCGAACGGGTTTGTAGATCCATAGAATCCTAATCATGTGTATAAGCTTAAAAAGGCTCTTTATGGGTTGAAACAAGCTCCACGTGCTTGGTATGATTTGCTCTCGTCATTTCTACTCTCCCAGAATTTCACCAAAGGAACCGTCGATCTAACATTGTTCGTCTGAAGAGAAGGCAAAGATATATTACTGGTATAAATTTACGTAGATGATATTATTTTTGCCTCCACTAAACTTGATCTTTGTGAAACATTTTCAAAAATCACGTGTATAAAATTTAATATGTCAATGATAGGCAAATTATCATTCTATCTTGGACCGGAAATTTCACAAAGTCCCAACGGCATCTTTTTAAATTAATCCAATGGTGGAGAAATATAAACTGGATGAAGACCTACAAGAGAAAGCCGTTGATCCTACACGTTATCGTGGCATGATTGGCATCCTTATGTATCTCACATCCAGTAGACTAGACCTAGTATTTGCTATGTGCATATGTGCCCGGTATCAGGAAAAACCTACCAAAAAGCACTTACATGCGGTTAAGAGAATCTTTCAATACCTACGAGGAACCATTATTATGGGTCTGTGGTATCCGAAGGATTCTTGCATTGCTCTAACAACTTTTGCAGATGCTGACCATATGGGTTGCCATGATACCAGAAAAAGTACGTCCGGAAGTATGCAGCTATTGGGAGAAAGATTAGTAAGTTGGTTGTCAAAGAAACAAAAGAGCACGACCATATCTAGTACAGAAGCTGAATACATTGCCCTATCCGGATGTTGTACTCAAATACTTTGGATGCGATCATAATTGATGAATTATGGTCTTGTATTCAACAAAATACCACTGTATTGTGATAATAAAAGTGCCATTACTTTATGTTGCAACAACGTCCAACACTCCTAATCCAAGCATATTGACATCAGGCATCACTTCATAAAGGAGCAAGTGGAGAACGGGGTGGTTCAGCTATACTTTGTCAGAACAGAGTATCAATTGGCAGATATTTTCACCAAAGCCTTGCCACGAGAAAGACTTGCATTTCTTATCGACAAACTTAGGATGAAAAGCATGTCTCCTGAGACTCTGAAAAAGCTGGCAGACGAAGAGGAAGAGTAATGGTGGTACTCTCTTCACATATCATGTATCATATGTATATATCAAAATATAAAAACCTAAAAAGATTTTTCATTTTATATAAACTTTTCAAAAAGAAAATACAAAATTAAAAAATTAGAAAAATTCAAAAATATGTTTTCATGACATGCTTTCTAGCATCGATAATATTTACGGCTTCAGAAATGTCATTCAATAATGGCACAAAGCTGTAAATAAAGTTCAAAAAGAAAACATGTCATATGGTTTGCTATTATTTCAGATAGCAACCCGATCATCATCTTAAAGGCAAGTATTTTAAAAAGAAATCTTGACCTCTCAACGGGAACTTATTCTCGGGCATGGTCTACTTTATGACCATGCAAAGGCTTGTGATTACTTTGCATCTCAACCCGTGCTTTCTATATTTCATAAGTGTATGTGTCAGTGCGCTTATGTGTTAAAATAAGAGAAATCTTTTTCTTGGGTGTTGATTTTCAAAAATAATATAATCAGCTTTAGAAATTCATCTGAAAAATCATTTTCAAAGACATTTGACCACTCAAACAACGACTACAACTCTTTAAATAAAAAGCGGGTCATTGTTTGAGGGGGAGAAAATGTCAAATCTCTTCTTCAAAAAGGTCAATTTGTGATAAAAGGAAATGGTCTTAAACAATAAAGGGTGAATAATTAAAGGGGAGTTAATTAATTTTAACTCAATCGGGCTTTATTTGTTATGTGTTTAATTCTTTAAGGGTAGTATTACAAAATGTGAGACTTATTCTTGATTATTAACCCTTAGGGACTAGTTTTGCCATTAGTGAAACTACTTTTTGCCTTAAGTTAAATTTATTAAGAAAATAAAAGTATCACTAAACCTCAGGGGGCATTTTTTCCAAAACCTAAAAGTTTTAAAACAAAAACACCCCCTTCCCCGTTTTCTTATACACACACGAACACACTCACCTTTTTTCCTCCACTGTTGATTTTTCAAGACTTTCAAGAACTAATCCAACCTTCGTTTAAACCTTAAGGTATACTTGTTTTAATGTTAAAACTTTCATATATGAGACTTAATCTTGGAATTATGCTTGAAAGACCTAACTTTCGTCACCCTAAAAAGTAGATGAATTGCTAAATTGATTGAGGGGTTTTAGTCCTATAGGGGTCTAGATGATGTACCTATAACAGTTTTTAATGGGGATAACGTACTCATACGTTTTGGTTGATTCTTGATGTCGAACTAAGGGAAAATGGGCAAGAACTTGTAAAAGTTCATGGGTTTAGGTTTAGAATTGCTTAAATTACTGTTTGTGTGAATTTGAGTGTCCTTAAACATCTTAGTTTGTTAAAATCTTGAATATCTTGAGTATTCGTGTTCATACGTGTCGAATAAGTCAAAAGGCATGATTTTTATGGTTAATTCATGAGTTGAATGTGTTAAAATGTTTCCTAGATGTTGTGTGATCATGTTTAGATGAATAGTGATGGTTGAAAAGGTGTAAAATGTTGGTGTAAGTGTTACACATACGAACTATACATTTTCATATAGGCGATCTATACACTAATTTTAACACAGGCGAACTATACGTGTAAACATAGGCGAACTATACACTAATGTTAACACAGGCGAACTATGCATACACACATAGGCGAATTATACACTAGTATTAATGCAGGCGAAGTATACACGCATACATAAGCGAAATATACATGTAGATTAACACATGCGAATTATACATGATTGTGTAGGCGAATTATACACTTGGGTCAACACAGGCGAATTATACACTTATATAGGGCGAATTATACATGATTTTTTCTAGAAGAACTAATCTCGTAATCTTGGTAATCAAATCTCATAAACTAATCTAAGCATAATTAAACCTTAACTTGTCACTTAGTGATTAATTTAGGTCTAGTTTTTCCTTAAAAATCTTTAGTGATTGCCTTAGTTTTTATAGATTGCTTATAGTTGGTGTGTTGAATGATTATGTGTTTATCCTGGTCTCATGTGTGTTAATATTTTGCCTTGTAACTGTGTGCATAATTCCTAGTGTAAATCAGTCTTGCATCTATAATCATTAGTCATGATCTAGATTTTTGATTGTTCCTTCTCTCATCTCTTTTATTGTTGTGATTGTTATTTGCTTACTAGTTTCGATATTTACTCTCGGTTTGATTCCTATTGTTGGTTGGTATATAATATATACTCGACATTAAGTACTTTTGAGGCCAATGTTTTAATGAAGATGATACCGCGTTAACTATTCAACCCCCCCCTTCCCACCCTTCTAGTTTCCACAAATTGGTTTAGGAGCCAAGGTCAATTAAAGATTTTTAAATATACCTCTATTTTAATCTCTGGAAGATACTGATTCCGACATCTTTCTAAAAGGTCAATCTATGCAAAGACCACCACTCTTTGAAAGTGATAGCTTTATTTATTGGAAAATTAGACTTGAAACATATGTTAAATCAAAAGATCTAGATCTTTGGTATGTTATTACCAACGGTGATTTTCAACCAATTCAACAAAATCCAGAAACCAAATTAGATGAGGTTATCCCTTTTGAAAAACAAAGCGATGATCTTAAAAAGAGACTCACAAAAAATAATGAAGTGAAAATGGTTATTTATAATGCTGTGCCTAGAAAAGAATATGAAAGAATTTTCATGTGTAATACGGCAAAAGAAATTTGGAAAACATTGTTAATCACCCACCAAGGTAATAGTAGAGTCAAAGTAAAAGATCGGCCTCGCGAGGCGCGCACAACAATATGAACAATTCGTCATTTCTGAAGACGAATCTATAGATAGTGCTTTTGCTAGATTTAATACTATTATTACTAGTCTAAAAGCTCTTGATGAAGGTTATTCTAGCAATAACTATGTTAGGAAATTTCTTAGGGCTCTACATCCTAAATAGAGAGAAAAGGTCACGACAATTGAAGAGTCAAAAGACTTAGCATCACTATCTCTTAATGAACTTATTGGGAACCTCAAAGTTCATGAAATGATCATCAAGAAAGATTCTGAAATAGTCAAAGCAAAAGTTGAAAGGAAATCTCTTGCTTTAAAGGTAAAGAAAGAATCTAAGGCTGAAGACGCGGCGCCTCGTCATTCTGGAAGTAAATACGAGGCATACGTATGGCGGGTAAGAGACTTAAGAAATTCTTTCAGAGAAGAGGTAGTTGTAGACAAACCTCAGATACGACAAAAAGGACTATCAAAGAAAGCCGTGATGACAAGAACGATAACAGTGTAGAAAATGCTTTGATGCGGCGACCCGAATCTTTATTAGAGAATGTCAAAATTACCACCGAAAAGATAAGAACCACAGAGCATTTGTCGGAGGTTTTGGAGTGATAGCGGTTTGTAGAAGATGATTGAGAAGTCAATACCAAAACGTGATCTAGTAGCTACAAGCATCAAGTAAGGTATGTTCGAATCCTCGTACTTTAGTAATGAAAACTCAATCAATAGATGATGTAGTAATAGTAATGATATGACTTAAACTATGCAAAAATGCGTTTTTAAGATAATCAATAAATATAAAAGACTGAAAGCACTAGAGATAGTTAGTAGAAAAGGAAATTAGTATTCTAAAATAAAAAGTGTCTACCACTCAGAAAAAACAAGGAAGTTAATTCGAATGTGTAAATGTCATTGCTTAAATGAAATGATAAAGCTTTTTAAAGAGAGACGCTCATTAAAAAAATAACAAAGTTTGAAAAAGAGACATTGCTTAAATGAAATGTTAATAATCAAAAACCCTCCTGTTGAATAGTTAGGGTTTATGGTCCTTTAATGTGCAGGTCCGGCCCTAAGTAAATATGGACCTCACCTGGAACCCGCTGGTTATGAAAAAGTGTTATGTCTTTTAAAAATCTATTTTGGGTTAGTTCCAAAAACAACATAATAGTTAAACGTGGAAAGTTCCCGTTACTAGTGATAATAAGTTAAAAAATTCTATAAGCCATTGTCAAAACCCAGAGTTAGAGATTGTAACCAAATTTTTAGATCAAAACAAACTCACCACCTAGAAGAGTCCTAAATTGTTATCATCGTCCTAAACACCGCAACCAAAAAGAAACATTGTACGACAAAAATCAGTGGTTTTCCCTGTAACTTAGAACATTCCATCGACCCGTTAATGCATGGGAAAATGTTGTCCTCCATTTCCATATCCCAAACCAATTGCATTCAAATGCAAGGGATGTTTAGCACTAACAACTTTGGACCCATGAGATATTGGGGACCAAATGTTTAAGGTGTAGCCTTATATAAATAGATATGCCTTGAAGTCGACTTGGAACCCGATGAGTGGATAAGGGATAGTGGATGCTCTAAACACATGACGGGTAGCCAAAATCAATTCTCAAGCTACAAGGCATACAACAGAGGTAATGTTATTTTTTGGTAGCAATCTTGCGGTAATTATCATTGCCAAAGTACGATTTCAAATGACTTCTCTCAAATAGATAATGTAGAGCATGTAGATAACGTAAGATTTTTACTTATTAAGTTGGGAAAAATATATGATCATAAGTGTATAGTAACTTTCTCATGAAAACATGATAGTGAAATCACTTAGGATGGTCAAGGCCATAGGTAGAGGTATTAGGAAGAAAGTGCTTATATGATTGTGATGAATTAGGGCAATAAGCCTAAAGACAAAATTTGTCTAGCAACAATTGATGAAAACACTTGTTATGGCATAGGAGATCTTAGGTCATACAAATAGGTGTCTCATTCAATTCATTAGGATATCTAGGAATTAGTTAGAAATATAGCAGACTCTTAGGTTAAGTTTGATCAACACTATGTGCTTTCTTGCAAAATTGGAGAGCAAGCTTGTAGTCATAAGGGCTAAGACTTTAGTCGTACAATGTCTCGAGATGCTTAGAACTCCTTTATATGGATATCTTCGGTCTATCTGCCGTACAGAGTTATGGAGGAAACCGCTACACCTTAGTCATAGTAGATGACTATTCTAGGTATACTTGGACTAGATTCCTTAAGGACAAAATGACAGCTTCTCGATAATTTGGAATATTTTTTTTAGTTTAAGAAAATTGTATAAAACCAATTAGGATGCTACAATAGTAGGATGTACTATAGTGTCAGTAAGAACTGACCACAGTAGGGAATTTGATAATGAGGTGCAATTTGGAGAATTTTGTAATGCCACTGGTATTACACATAACTTCTCGGCTCCACGCACTCCTCAATCAAATGGCATGGTTAAAAGGAAAAATAGGACACTTCAAGAAACGAGTAGGACTATGTTGAATGAGCAATCGTTACCATAAAAGTTTTGGTGTAATGCCGTAGATACTTTAACATACATACTCAACCGAATACTAATTAGAGTCATCCTAGGAAAAACACCTGATGAAATCTTGAGAGGTAGGAACCTACTCTTGATTATTTTAGACTGTTTGGAAGCAAGTGCTTTATTTTAAACACCAAAGACTACCTTACCAACTTTGACCCAAAGTCATACGAAGGTGTATTTTTAGGATACTCCCAAAATAGTAAAGCCTACATTATCCTTAGTAAACACACTAGGAAAATTGAAGAATCACTCAACGTGACATTCGATAGAACTCCTCCACCCTCTAAGACATCACCCTTGGTGGATGATGACTTAGATGAAGAAGAAGCAATTAAGGTTACCGAAAAGAAAAACCTAAAAAATGACATTGTGGATAAAACTTTAGAGATTGACAAAATAGTCAATATTAAGGAATCTAAGAACCATCCATTAGAAAATGTCAGAGGAAACCTTAACCAAAGAACCCTTAGATCACAAGCCCAAAACCAAAGTAAATTCTTTTGTTTTATATCAACTATAGAACCTAAGAATGTGAATGAAACCTTAACGGATGATAGTTGGATAGTAGCTATGCAAGAAGAATTAAATCAATTCATTGCTAATGATGTTTGGGAGTTAGTACCACAACCTAGGAATATGACAATTATAAGAACTAAGTGGTTGTTTAGAAATAAGTTAGACGAGAACGGTATTATTTCTCAAAATAAGGTTAGGTTCGTTGCTCAAGGCTATAATCAACAAGAGGGCATCGATTATGATGAAACTTATGCCCCAGTTGCTAGACTTGAGTCAATTAGGATACTATTAGCCTATGCTTGTTCTTTAGACTTTAAACTATTCCAAATGGATGTAAAAAGTGCATTTCAAAACGGTTTTATCAATAAGGAGGTATACGTGGCACAACCTCCAGGATTCATTGACTTTGAAAAACCGGATCATGTTTATAAACTAAAGAAAGCTTTATATGGTCTTAAACAAGCACCCAAAGCTTGGTATGATAGATTAAAAGCTTTCCTTATCAAATATTAATATGAAATAGGAATGGTAGATAACACTCTTTTTACTAAGAAGTAAAGTTCAAACCTCATCATCGTTCAAATATATGTCGATGACATCATATTCGGTTTGACTTGTCAAGACATGTGTGATGAATTTGCAAAAATCATGCATGACGAGTTCGAGATGAGCATGATGGGCGAACTTTAACTTCTTCCTTGGACTACAAATAAAACAAATAGAAGATGGAATTTTCTTTAATCAGTCTAAATATATTAAAGAAATGCTTAAGAAATTTGGCTTAAAAGAATCTAAACCAATGAAAACCCCCATGTCCTCCGATACCAAACTCATAAAAGACGAAGAGTGTGAGTCGGTAGATAGTACCAAGTATCGAGGTATGATAAGTAGTTTATTATACCTAACGGCAAGTAGGCCCGATATCATGTTTAGTGTCTGCCTTTGTACCCGCTTCCAAGAGACTCCCAAAACCTCTCACCTTGAAGCGGTTAAATGTATCTTTTGATACATTAAAGTCACTACGTACTTAGGATTACGGTATCCTAAGGGGACCGACATAGAAACAGTAGTATATGTCGACTCTGATCATGCGGAAGATTATGTGGATCGAAAGAGCAATAGCAGTATTTGTACGTTCGTGGGATGTTGTTTGACATCTTAGTTCTTGAAGAAACAAACCGCTCTTGCTATATCCACTACCGAGGTCGAATACATAAGCGCCAGAAAGGCATGTCAACAAGCACTATGAATGAAACAACCTCTTATCGACTACGACGTTTGACTCAATGACGTCCCGATCATGTAAGACAATAAAGGCGCGATTGACCTTAGCAAAAATCTGGTGCAACATTCTCGAACCAAACACATCAAAATTCATCACTACATTCTTCGTAATAATGTCCAGAAAGGACATATCTCAATCGAAAAAGTGCCGTCCGTCGACAACATCACCGACATTCTTACGAAACCCCTTAAATGTGAATCATTTAACTATATACGTCTTGGTTTAGGAATGATGGAACACATTCCATAAATCACATTAGTCCGCTTCTCCTTCTTCTGTCTCAATTCTAGTCTGTGTTCTACTCTGTGTCGTGACAACTTAAATACTTCATCCAAAGTACCTTAAGCATTTTTAATTCGTGAAATGCAAATTAAAATGTCACTCCTATTTGTAAAATTTTCGTCAAAAACTGAGTCCAAAACCCCTCACTGAGGGCGGCCCTCTTACCCTAGGTAGCCCCCAATATATCTGGGACCGCCAGGCGATATGGGACCACCATCAGCAGACACTAAATCTGAATACTTAATCAAAAAAAATTCAAAACACAAAAACAAACACCCCTTTTCATATCTGCATTGACGAACACGAACCCATCACCCCAAAAACTCAAAATCAACCACTAAAACTATAATTGAAGATCAAATCAACACCTATAATCACTCACAACATCTTAAAGATCATCAATTATAAGTCATTTCATCTATCTGCTTTCAATTTGAGTCTAGGGCTCATGATGAACACTAAAATTGAAATTGGGGATTTTTCATTTTTCACTCGATATTGTACAATTAAGACTACTAGGATACAATGTATAACTAATATACTTCACGTAGACATAGGATTTGCATACATTAATGAATTTGTTGAAAAATTGATTTCGGACCTAAACTCCAATTTTATTTTCAAATTACTCACGTTAGGAACATAATAAAATTGTGGTTATGCATTGTCAATACAACTTAAAAACGTTTTCAAACACATGCATAATGATCTCATGAACAAAGGTCGAGATACATAATTCATATGTATTTTTCAACATGTTTAGATGAGCAAAATCAAACTAAGGAGCATTTGGATTAACTCTTAAGATTTTAATTTTTAGGTCGAGTTAATCGTTACTCTACATTTGTCACACTATAGGCACGAACTCAAAATATCAACACATGCGTAAGAGATTAAAATATGACTTTGATTGTTTTATTTTAGGTAACAATACCTCTAATTACCGCACTAGATCATCAAAAGACCCGAAACTACATTTCACTCATATCAAATGAATTTAATCAACCATTACAAAACACAATTTCTAGACTTGAAAAATGATATTTTCATGAGGGTAGGGTTGTGAGTCAAAATTTTGAAAACATGAGTCACATTC
>BQNB010066829.1:3927-34417 GCA_026074375.1 Tanacetum coccineum | reverse complement strand
GAAGAAATTAAAATTAAATTAGGAAAAACTATAAATAGCAAAATATAAGATGAGAAACAAATTAGGGTAAAAGAAAATTTTTTAAAAAACCCAAATCTTGATGTTTTCATACCTGATTATCAGCATACATGATAAGCTCTAAAACATGAGTAATAACTAATTTCTGAAATTAACACATTTTGCATTAAAATACATCAAAGAAACACATAATATAACTTAGATTATGTGTGTAGCAGAAGAGTCACACAAATAAAAAAGAAAAACACAAAGAAATTTGATATTAAAGATCTATAAAAACACTTTATTAGCATCTATGGGACGCCGATAAGAAAAACCTGCATGTTCTGGCCGCCGGTTCCATTATCTCATAGTCAGTTTTCTTGTGGGTTTGCATCTGGATTTGTAAGAATGGGTTTTATGTTTGGATTATCTGATTTTTTTTAATTGGTGTGTGTTCATGAGCGGTAGGAAGAAGATTCAAGAAGAAGTTATGAGATAGTGGAGAATGGAAAAGTTTTGTGGGTGACAGGAACACATGTATGAGGACAATGAAGGTGGCATAAGAAGAGCGTAACACCTGTACAACTAGGTGGGAGAGAGAAGAAGTGGGTAGTATCTAAAAACCGGAAGTCGGGTTGGGTAAATGCACCCGGCTTAAATTAGCGGGTCGGGGTCGGGTCTGTTGTGGGTTAAACACATTAATGCCAACACATTAATGCCTCCTCGGGGAGGCAATCTTACTCGTTAATATATATGTATAATTTAATTATCTTTGTGTCGGTACGCGTTGTTCTTGTTCTTAAAATTTTGCGAGGGTATTTCAGTCATTTTCTGCTTGTTTTCGGGTCTCAGGCAAAACAAAAATGTTGTCCGGAATGTCGTTTTACATCAAATTGCTTTAGAGTCCGAGTCGTGAAAACGTGATTTAGCGGATCGTTTTTGATAAGTCAACTTAGGAATAACATACATCTTCTCGTTTTCAAGTCAAATAAGCTAAAAATAAATTTGCACATGAGAGATATATTACTTAAATACGTTACGAAAAATTACCGGTTACACGGTAATCGTTTTTATGTGAAAATAAAAGATGAAAAGTCAAAAAGTCAAGTCGGACCCAAAAAGTCAAAGGGTAAAATAGTCATTTAAAATTCTAAAAATTGCCGGTTGTTACAACTTCCACCTTTTAGATACTCGAGGTCGTTGTTGATAAAGTAATCAGCAGGAACTACTTGACGACCTTGAACTTCAATCAATGGTAACGGCTTGCTAAGATCGAATGGATATTGATGACCTTCAGGATTAGTCCAGTCAAGACGATCAGTGACAGCTTTGTAGCATTCTTCGAAATGATATTCAAGTTCCACTCGACTCTTGCATGATCCTTTGAGCAGATTAAAGGTTGGTCTAACAAGATGTTGTTGTGTCAGATTATCAATCTTCAGATGATTCATTACAAATGCTGAGAAGTCGATCGGAGTACTCATCAGCTCGTCGAAAGTGAGAGGAGGCTTTTCTGCTTTAGCAATTTGGCTGATCCAAGACTGAGGAGGTCTGAAATCTATTTGTTTTCCAGCATTCCAATCAGGATCAGGAGTCGGAGGCCTTTCTTGTTTCTTGAACCAATCATGCTTAGAAGCTGCCTCGACATTGGGTTGATCTTCATGTTACCCATGTCATCTCCTTGATCTTGTGGCATTTCAGTGTCTACAGTCTCAAACTGTAACACCCCCAAAAATAGGTCGCAGCGGAATATGTTTCCGGAAGCGTTACTTCATAATACCATTGCTAAAGTCATGAGAGAACGACCTCTAACTGTGTCATTTGAAAATAATCTTGAATTATTTAGACTCCAATGCACATCACATAAGCCAAGCATCTAATTCACCTAAGAAAAACATGCTTAAAAGTGTCAACATAAAGTTGGTGAGTTCATAGGTTTTTATAAGTATAAATGTTGAACCAAAGTTTTGTAAAGTATGTATGACCGTTCCAATCCTTGTATGTTCACCAAAATATATGTATGAATGTTGGAAATCAAAGAGTTATAAGGTATGCATGACCATTTCAATCTCCAAATAGTCACAAAAAGTTTAGTATAGTTGGACCACCATTGTTCAAGTATGTATTGCCACTTTATTCAAGGCAACATAAATATTCATATGTGTATAAAACAATGATTACAATTACTCTAAGTTCATGAAACTGTTGCGTAGACTTAGGTGTATGCCACTTTATTTAAGGCACGGTAAAAGTTCATGTTCATGCATGTGTCGTTCTTTGCTTTGACATGCTATAATGTTCGTTTGTCCAGTGATAACTAATCACCCGAACGGGGCTATCACACCTGAATAGATCTATTTTATAACATTCGCGCTTACCCTTCGAGTATTTAACAGTTCAATCCGCTTAAGCTATTCCGTAATCATTTGGGTAAAAGTAAAGTAATGTCCTTGTTTTCAAAAATAAAGTGAAACAAGCAATGTATTTCATCCCAAAATAAGTAATTGAGTATGTAGACCAGTTTGTAAAACGAAATGTAAATGCACATGTAATATATTCAAACTAATCATGTAAATGAATTTGGTAACAAGCATGTTCTCACCCCAAAAGTTGTAAAGTATATGCAAAACAAGTAAAACGTAGGGCTAGAAACTCACATCGAGTGAATGGACGGTAAATGGATATCAAATGAGTGTATACGTCTCGCGTATGACTGAAGGCAACCTAATTAATTATAGGTCGTATGAGTACTAAGTACTTTGAATATCTAACACCATATATAATTCTATATAGCTACATCACCATCTAATTGTATTTGTGAAATAATATTTAAATCGTATTTGATAAATAATAACCATGTATTTGTACTCGTATAATCGTATGAATAGTTCAATCGCCTTTGTAAAATAATATTTATAAACTTTAAAACATGTACAAATATTATTTAAGTGATTCTAAAATGTTTCTCAAAATTTTTATTAAACACGAACCAACACTATTCATGTCAGGAAATAGTGCACAAGTATAAAATAGTGCGAATCTTTCTCGTTTTAAGTCCGTTTTGTACGATCTTTATGTCCACGTTTTTGTATTAAGAAGATTTATCAAAATACTAAATTTATAACTTTTTAGTCCTCTGATGAATAGTATTTTTACTGTTCATGTATTTTTTTTAAAATTAATCGTCGTAACCTCGTAAAAGTCATATTTTATTCGTTTTAACTCTGATTTTAGTGATTCTTTCGAGAAAGTCTTCGTAATTAAAAGTTCTATCTAACTAAGATATTTTCCAAAAGTTTTTGTAATGAATAGTAATCTGTTTTTATAAAATTATTTTTATAAAAGTCTTTATTTATCGTAAACTTGCAAATGGTGTATCTTCTTCGTTATAGCTCGAATTTTTGAGCTCTTTATATGCTTACGATCCTTGTAACATGTAGTATTTAATAAAAACATAAAATAAATACATTATTTTTCGAATTCAAACAGACCCTTTTGATATTTTTGTTAAAAATATGTTTAAACTTGTTTTATAACTTTTTAGCCTAGTTGATTTGTTACAAGTCCTCTACCATATGTTATACCACAAGTCTTATATACTTAAAGTCCTTTAAAAATTGTCCAATGATCTTGTCCAAGAAATGTCCATGATAACAAGTCCTCACAACACTTTTACTTATAAACTTATAAAGTAAAATTTTAAGTAACTAGTTTATATATATACTTTTTATAGATAAACCAACACTTGTATGATACTTATACTTCCATTAAAAATGTATTTAACAACCATATAACATATGAAAAAGTTCATCAAACCATGAACAAGTGTAAAAATCCATTTTACTTTTTAATATATTCCCTAAATGCTGATTAACTATATAAACATTATATACACATAAAATCACAAATGTAAAGTGTTTAGGGTTTTTAGATAACCTTAGGATGAAGTATAATGAAGAGTAACAAGATCTAAACCCTAGTTTAGAATCAAAACCCAAGCTTCCAAGACATAGAAAACCCTAATTTCCAAGTAACCCTAATCTTGAACCTTTCTTTATTAACCCTTTTAAACACTAAACCAAGCCTTCAATACACCTTAGGATACCTTAGATATGATGTTAGAACACTTGTATACTTGGTAAATAAAATTGTATAGATTGTTTATGTGTTTTTGTGTTTGGCTTTGGGTTAAGATAGAAGAACAAGAGAGATATGTGTAGTTTTTGTTAAGGAATTTGTGTTGTATGTTTTTCTTACTAGTAGGCTTCCTTATATACACCAAGTGAGCTAGTTGCATACATTATTGGAAAGTCTATATAACACAAAACAAGGGGAGTGAAATAAGGAAGAAAATGGTGAAAACACTAGTCATGTACTCTTAGGTTTAATGAGGCTTATGTTGTACAAGCTCAAGTTGGTCATTTGTGTGCTTATTGCCCCTTTGGGATCACTTTTGCATCGAAAATTGGGGAGGGGTGGGATATTAGTTGGTGACTTTGATATCTTGTATAAATATCTAGTATAACTTGAAATATTAAGATGTAAAGGTTAAATATAAATGTAATACTTGTAAATGGTATGTTCTCGTTGTTTTATTTTATGTACAATTTAATCGACAATGTTAACATGGGTGAAGTTTTATAAACACTTTGAGAATTGGGTATAAAAATGAGTATTTGTTGAAGCTTAGATAAGTTTTGGTGGTTCCGGGTATGCCTAAACGTATTTTATCACGAAACGTAAACACTTTACGTAACCAATAAAAATAAGATGTACAAAGTTAATAATTATCCTCTAAATAATTATCTAACACTTGCTTGACGTAAACATTTAATTGTTTAATGCCCGTTTACATTGAATTATAATTTTTAGCTTACGCGATTTAACTTAACGATTAAAATTAAAAGCAGACGCGCACGAGACTAAAAATAAATAGTGAATTAAATGACTTCGTAAATGACCTAAAAACACGGGGTGTTATAGTATTCCCTCATTAAATGTTCCTTGTCCTTAAGGCTTAAGACGCGGCACTTGACGACGGTGCGGTCTTTGTGAAGTGGTACGGGTAATTTTTTTAAAATTGGTCTTCACGTTCCCATGTGAACTCAGGACCTCTCCTAGAGTTCCATCGAACCTTGACAATTTGAATGCGGCTTTGTTTCAATCATTTAACTTCACGATCCATGATCTCTACTGGTTCCTCAACAAAATGAAGATTGTCATCAATGTGGAGTCCATGCAACGGAACGACTAATGGTTCGTCGGCATAGCACTTCTTCAAGTTAGATACAAGAAATGTATGATGAACCCTGCTCAACTATTGAGGAAACTCAAGCTTGTAAGCAATGGATCCAACCTTTTCCATCACCTTGAATTGTCCAACATACCTGGGGTTTAGCTTCCCTCGTTTGCCAAAGCGTACTACTCCTTTCTAAGGTGATACCTCAAGCATAACTCGATCGCCAACTTGAAATTCTAAAGGCTTACGCCTCACATCGGCGTAGCTCTTTTGGCGAGCAAGTTTGATAGTGAATTGTCCTAGGGCGACTAGTGATGTGTCTTGACTTCTTGGCTTAGGATTTTGTATAAAATGATGTCGACTTTATATAGTAAGGTGGTGTAAAGGTCTGCTTAGTTGTTATGGTTACTAATTCGATTTCCCAAAGTAAACGCGTTTTATGAATACGCACACAGAACTTGATATAAATAGAAAATTGTTTCTTGACAAGAAGTTTTAAGGTGACTACTCTCAGCATGGGCATGGTCCTTCCTGAATTATACATAGCTGATCAGGCCATGTATAACTGAGGACTAACGATGCATTGCTCATTTTCATCAAACTAGCGTTATGATTTCATGATATTTGTGAGACTAGTTTACAGGAGTAAATAAGGAATTTAAGTTAATATTGAGAAAATTTTCATAATACGATAATTTGATAGATAATTTGAAATCGTTCAGTACAACGAAAATTTAAGAGAAAATACAACGAGAATTCTTAGAGGACATAGAGTCTACGATAGTTCCAACTTAAGTTTTACTAGGTAATAAGGTCTCTCATAGATTTGATGTTAGACTCGTGGCGCTAAGTTCCACCCTACGAGCTTTCCTTTCCAGTTTACAAGTTTACAATCGGTCCAAAACTTCACTATCGGACAATTACTCTTGTAGTGTCCCAGACCTCCACACCCATAACAGGTAACTTCAGCTTTCTTTCCTGACACTACGGACCTTTGTTTCGCTCTCGGGACTGGGATCCTACAATCTCTTGCTTGGTGACCCCTCAGTTTGCAATTGCCACATTTTTCTGCACACTGGCCAATGTGGTGAAAATTGCACCTGTTACACCATGGTAGATTTCCAGCATAGTCTTCCTTGTTGCTTAGCCTAACAGTGTGTGCTCTAAACACCTTATGTTCTTTGTTTTGTTGTTGGCTAAAGCTTCCATTGTGGTCACCTTCCCACTTCCTTTTGTTACTAGCATTCCCTGCTACTTTGTTTTCCCGCTGTTTGGTCTGGTTTATTGACTCATAGATAGCAATAGCCTCGATAGCATTAGCCACTCGCTGGGCTACAATCTGTTCAATTTCCTCAATGCTCATCCCTTGATTCGCAGTTGTCATTGTTCTTCAAAATTAGAGGGGTAATAAAATAAGATTAGTTTAGTTATCTAAGTCGTGTTCCAAAGGTGGAATGTTGCGAGATAATATGTTAAAGTTGTGTAAGAGTTTTTGGACCATCATGTTATTCGTAATGTCTTTAGAAATGTTCTAGTATTTATATAGATAACCCTTATATAAATAATTGTAGAGTATGTGTGAAAGAATGTAAACACATCTATGTATATATATGTAAGACCCTCATAGTAATATACGTACTATAATATGAACACGTATATGAATCATGTAAGCATCTAGTATGACCAACTAATGCAACAAACAGTGTATGTATGTCCCGTTAAAACCCTTTTGTATGATGCAATGTTTGTAAAACGGTTATAGTCTAGGTAAAATGCAACCTAGTTCTCTATAACCTTGGCTCTGATTACCAATCTGTAACACCCCTAAAAATGGGTCGCAGCGGAATATGTTTTCGGGAGCGTTACTTCATAATACCATTGCACAAGACATGAGAGAATGACATCTAACTTTGTCGTTTGAAAAGAAATCTTGAATTATTTAGACTCCATTGCACATCACATAAGCCAAGCATCTAATTCACCTGAGAAAAACATGCTTAAAAAGTGTCAACATAAAGTTGGTGAGTTCATAAGTTTTTGTAAGTATAAACGTTGAACCAAAGTTTTGTAAAGTATGTATGACCGTTTCAATCCTTAAATGTTCCCCAAAATGTATGTATGAATGTTAGAAATCAAAGAGTTGTAAAGTATGCATGACCATTTCAATCCCCAAATAGTCACAAAAGTATAAGTATGGTTGGACCACCATTGTTCAAGTATGTATTGCCACTTTATTCAAGGCAACGTAAATATTCAAGTGTGTATAAAACAATAATTACAATTACTCTAAGTTCATGAAACTATTGCGTAGACTCATATATATGCCACTTTATTCAAGGCACCGTAAGTGTTCATGTTACTGTAAATGTTGTGCTCCGACATGCTATAACGTTCGTCTCCAGTGATAGCTAATCACCCGAACGGGGCTGTCACACCCGAATAGATCTATTTCATAACATTCGCGCTTACCCTCCAAGTAATTCACAGTTCAATCCGCTTAAGCTAATCCGTAATCATTTGGATAAAGTAAAGTAATGTCCTTGTTTTCAAAAATAAAGTGAAACAAGCAATGTATTTCGTCCCAAAATAAGTAATTGAGTATGTAGACCAGTTTGTAAAACGAATTGTAAATGCACATGTAATAAATTCAAACCCATCATGTAAATGAAGTTGGTAACAAGCATGTTCTCACCCCAAAAGTTGTAAAGTATATGTAAAACAAGTAAAACGTGGGGCTATAAACTCACCTTGAGTGAATGGATAACAAGTATATCAGAGAATGCATCACGCGTATGACCGAAGGAAACCTAATTAATTATAGGCAGTATGAGTACTAAGTACTTTGAATAACTAGCACCATATATAATTCTATATATGATAAATAGTAACCAAGTATTTGTACCCGTATAATTGTATACATAGTTCAATCGTCTTTGTAAAATAATATTTATAAAGTTTAAATCATGTATAAATATTATTTAAGTGATTCTAAAATGTTTCGCAAATTTTTTTATTAAAAACGAACCAACACTATTCATGTCAGGAAATAGTGCACAAGTTATAAAATAGTGTGTAACTTTCTCGTTTTAAGTCCGTTTTGTACGTTCTTTATGCCCACACTTTCGTATTAGAAAGATATTTTAAAATATTACATTTTTTTATTTCTAGTCCTTTGATGAACAGTACTTTATACTGTTCATGCACTTTTAAGCTCGTAAAAGTCGTATCTTATTCGTTTTAACTCCGATTTTAGTGATTCTTTCGAGTACGTCTTCGTAATTAAATGTTCTATCTAAATAAAGCATTTTCCAAAAATAAAGTTTCTGAAATGAATAGTAGTTTTTATAAAATTATTTTTATAAAAGTATTTATTATCATAAACTTGCAAATAGCATAACTTTTTCGTTATAGCTTGGTTTTTCGAGTTCTTTATATGCCTACGATCCTTGTAACATATAGTATTCTATAAAAATATAGAATGAATGCTTTATTTTCGAATTACAAACAGAAGGTTTGGAGTTTTTGGTTTAAAAGTGTTTAAACTTGTTTTTATAAACTTTTTGGCATAAGTGTAATACTACAAGTCCTTTACCATGTTTCATACCACAAGTCTTATATAATTTAGGTTCTTTAGTCCATCATTTGTCTAATAAATATCCAAAATAACAAGTCCTCACATCCATTTATTTATAAAACTTCTATATAGCATATCACAAAGTTTATCAAACCATGAATAAGTGTAAAAAATCCATTTTACATGTTAATAAGTTTCCTAGATGGTGAGTCACTATATAAACATTATATACACATAAAATCATAAATGTAAAGAGTGTAGGGTTTTTAGATGACCTTAATATGAAGTATGATGAGGAGTAACAAGATCTAAACCCTAGTTTAGCGAGAAAACACAAGCTTCCAATACTTAGTAAACCCTAATTCCAATGAAACCCTAATCTTAAACCTTTCTTGATTAACCCTTGTAAATGCTAAACCAAGCCTTCAAGACACCTTAGGATATCTTAGATATGTTGTTAGAACACTTGTATGCTTGCTAAATAAATTTTGTATGGATTATTTAGGTTGTTTGCTTTAAGTCGTGGACTATGGAGAGGATACAAGTGAAATTTTGTTAGTTTTTCACTAAGGAATTGTGTGTTGTATGTTTTTCTTACTAGTTAGATCTTTTATATACACCAAGGACTTGGTTGAAATCAAGACTAGATGCATTAAACACTATTATTAAAGTTGTATAGGTTAAGTATAAAGTGAATACTTGTAAAGTGTAAGTTCTAACTTTTTTCTTTTATGTATTATTCGGCCTAAGTGAATAACATGGGTGAAGTTTTATAAAACTTTGGGTATTGGGTAGAATAATGGGTATTTGTTGAAGCGTAGAAAAGTTTTGGTGGTTCTGTGGATACCTAAATGTATTTTATCGCGAAACATAAACGTTTTACTTAACCAAAAAAATAAAATATAAAAAGTTAATTATTTCTTTCGTAAAAATAATATAATGCTCGCTTGACGTAATCTTTTATTTGTTTGGTGCTCGTTTACATTGAATGTTGGTTTTTAGTTAACGCGATTTAACTAAATGGTTGAAATTAAAAGTAAACACGTAAAGTTTAAAATAAATAGTTGAATATTTATTGACGTAAAATGACTCAAAAATGTGGGTTGTTACACATAAAAGCTAACATCAACCTTCCGTGACAAAGGACTTACGAGTTCCTACAAAAATGATTCGTAGTTCCTTCCATCCTTGTATAAATATACACACCTTGAGACTAAGCACATTCACTTTCATTAGTTTCGTTTATCCCCATAGGAATGTCACGATGTTTTATCATCATGCTCACCTCATACACAATGAAGATCAAACTTTATCCATCAGTCTTAGGGTAGAAAACCATCGTATCATCCTTACTAACTAAGCATCTATTGATGTTCTAAGTCTTCAAATAATGGACAATGTATCTATAACAAAATTGGTATTTTGAGTCTATTCATTTTCATCAACAAAAAGATTCTTTGTCTTTCGAAAAATCGCGATCACCTACCAGCGTGTAGTGATCTTAAAATCATCACTCGAAATCATCTTTAGGTTCCAAATCGAGTCTCACTCAAAACTCCTCATGATAACTCATTCTCACTCATTTGTTACTATATCAACCGTCTAGACGATATTCCTATTATGTGCGACAACGAAAGAACCATCGACTTAAGCAAAAAACCCGTGCAACACTCGCATACAAAACATATTGAAATCCATCATCATTTCCTTCGCGACAACGTCCAAACAATATATATTTCTATCAAAAAGTTCTGTCGGAAGACAACATTACCATCATCCTCACTAAACCACTCAAACGTGAACCGTTAAAGTGGTTTACGTTTAGGTCTAGAAATGATGGAATAAATCTCGTAAACGTGTCATTCTCCTTTTAATAGTCTTGTTACTATTAAATTTATCTCAATAAATCTCAACAACTTAATCATTTCATCTGAAATGCTTAAGTAATATTAATTCACAAAAAGAAAATTAAAAAGTCATTCCTTCGTCAAAATTTGTCAAAAATCTCATAAACGTCTCGTTCTCATTTTAATAGTCTTGTTACTATTAAATATATTCTGATAAATCTCGACAACTTAATTATTTCATCCGAAATGTTAAAGTATTTTTAATTCGCAAAATGCAAATTAAAATGTCACTCATTGTTCATGTCTAATTCGTTTCACAAAAACCTTAATCACGCCTCTACTATTATATAGATGGTTAATGTCTTCCATCCACCATTTCCGCTACCATCTTTAAGATAGCTCATACCTCGTCGTGTGATTGTTCTATGAACATTTGCAATGCTCAAGAAGAGCTGCATAAATTCATGGATGAAGTTCATCGTATGTTAACCGTCATCCGTCTTGACATTGTCAAACTCATCGCTTATGTCTGCATTAGTCTTTGTCATAGTTTATTCTTTTTATTCCACACTATATGTTCAGATGAGCACGAATTAAATGGGAAGGGAAAACACACTCGTTCACGTTAATCCTTTAACCAAATACTCTTAAGAACTCACATATGTGATTCTTATTCACTGGAAACCAACTTATAAGAACACTCACTTCACTTTTTACAACTCAAGTACACACCGTGCACTAAACCGCAATTAATTCAAGCCTTTTAACTCGTATGCCGATCATACACAAAATTCACAAGATACACTTCTACCATACACTCAAACCTCATAACTATTCTTCACTCTTGTTAGTGATCACTAGTTCTAGTGCATCCTCAAACCACCAAGGTGAAATGAAAAACCGAGTCATCCTTACTATTACCAATCTCGAGTCATCCATCTAGTCATCTTCACGAGAAGATTCACCATGTAACCATTCCCTACAATCTAATAGTGACTTACCACCACTACAACACATAGAGATTGAACCACCTTTCACAATGCACAAACCTATGCCCATCGTGATGCCTCTCTATGGATCAACGGGCCATCATCATATCTCGACACTCATAAGCACTTTTGACTTTGTTGTCAAAAGTCAAGTGAATATCATAATGAAATGCGTCTCATTCTCAAACTCAATCCTTACAACTGATATAATCATAGTCTATCACTACACAACAAAGCCCTTCACGTCTAAACCAATGAAATTATCTCCTTAAGAACATCCCACACTCGTTCTATAACCATCCAATCATTTCCACTTTATAGCAAGTGAAGAACACAAAGAAGATATTCAAGCTTCAAGTGTTGTTGAGTCACCACAATGTCGTGTCTTTCATTTTTCTTCCACCATAAAAGAACTACCACCTCATTTCACATATCCACCTTTGTTCGTCAACACTGACAACCAACAAAACACCCAACAAATCTATGGATTCACATTCATCCACCCTTATCCCTGAAGGATCACATGCACATCATTTCAACTTACCATGCTTGTCATCGTTAGTGCAATCGATATATTAATCTACATCATTTTTGTCAACCTTTAGTCAACACCTTCCCTCTCTATTCACGTTTATCCTTCTCCATTTTTCCACTTTATGAAATCATTTTCATTCACATCCAAGAGCGTATAGTGTTCATCTTTATCTTATTCTTTTTAACTCTTTTAGAGTATATATTTTGGCATATCTCGTCAAGATATTAGGTGACATTTGCCTAGTTTTAAAGTATGTATCCTTAACAAATCATCCTTATCGTCAACATTTAGTTCGACCTAAATTCTTACGATAATGTTTATCCTAAAACACTCCAAACATGAAAAGCATACATAATGCTTAACAAATAAACTAAGAGGATTTAGAAATCCCTAAATACAACCCATGACGAAAGTCTATCCAAATCCAAATCATCATCTTGGTTAAATGATGATACCATAAGGAACATATCGTTCAAAATACGTTAATACTTCATATCCAAATGACATCTTGAAAGAAGTCATTCTCATAATAATAGCGTGTCAATCAATAAACGAATTTTGTTCTCGTTTATTAAAGTTAGTGTGATACCGAAGGGTGTTGGTCGAGTCTTAGTCCTTAAGCATACATCATGATTCTTTTTATTTGAATTTTGGTTGTTATTATTAAAACAATGATTGCATGTGTCTAAGTTTCAAATTGTTATTCTTTAAAAGTGTCATACCTTAGAATACCTAAACCTAAGACGTGCATGTCTTCTTCCCTGCTAGTGTCTTGCTATATATATAGCTATCATCGTCATTATATATATATATATGTGCACTTGTCTACTAACTTTATTTTGTAGCACATTTCCGTAGCTCGATTCCTTGGTGCCTCAAACAAGGGGGAGCATACACCGAGGGGGAGCATTTGCAAATGTCAAAGTCATTACATTTGCAACCGTTAACACATCTACACATTTCTTGACATGTGTATTCCATCCCTATAATATTGCTCCTATATATTCTATTGCACGAAACTAACCCTTCATGTAGGTTAAGAGTTTAATCCATGGAACCGCTAAAGTCAATATACAAGGGATGTGATGTGTTAATAAAGTTTTAAATTTATAATACTAGTTTTAACCGATTTCCAACTAACACACGGGTAAAGTATAAACCCCCATTTATAGCATAGATTTAGGGTAAGACCAGGTCGTTCCACGGGATTCGTGTTTATGAAAAAGTTTATTAGTTTTGCAAAAGGGTATCTTTAAGATTTGTCATGAATCTAAAGATAAAAGGTAACACGGATTACAAGATTATAAAAGAGATGTTTATTTGGGAGATAAGAGTAATGAAGGATAAACTTGGGATAATAATGAGTTCATGAATTTAAGTATAATCGAATGAATAAACGGGTAGTTTACTTAAAAGATTATCTATTTAGCATAATGAAGAATCCTTTCGGCCTTTAATCTTTATTATGAAAAATGCTTTAAGATTGATTTGTGTTTTGAAATAACAAATATAAACTTGCTCAACCAAGTTCGTTAGACATGAGGTTGAGCGTTAAACACTTATATACTTAGGATGATAATCATTTTATTGACTAATCCTCACAAAGTCAATACCGAGTTGTCATAGACAAACACCTCGAAATCAAACACAAAGTCGGAGTCTTTCGACCTATATCCGAGCTAAATAAGTGATCAAATGATGATTAAGGATCTAAGTATATAAACATCAAGTTCATATTTACTATTTACCAAAAATCATTAGTTATCCAAGTTTAATCCATATTATCCTCATAATTCTCAAATAAACATGATATGACTACTCCATATTAAGATCAAAGAAACACATAACAAGCATGTTAAATTCAGTAAACATAATATTCAAGAAGATTAACAAGATTTTACCAATTTCACAAGCAAAAGATGGTGTTTTTACAAGAGTTTTCCCAATGAAAACTATATGAAACCCAAAGTAATTTCCAAAAACCAAAAACAACTCTGTCACAGCAGCTTCTAGCTTTGAATTTTTCTTCCTTGGATGAACAAAACATGGAAACTTGATAAACTATAAGAACAAGTTCAACAATTTCCCAAAAACTTCTCCCTAACTTGATTCTAAGATTTTGTGTGTTATTGTGTGATTGTTGTGTTTCGAAAGCTTTAAATTTATAAGACTGAGATTACCGTTTATTAGATGGAAACACACGGGTCAAAGTATAACCTACGTACGTAGTACAATCTTTTTTAGGTAAGACCAGGTCGTCCACAGGGATTTGCGTAGTGTCGAATAATCAGCTGAAAAATAAACTTTAACAAATGTGAGAAATATGACTACTCGGATAATTTCATATAATTCATAAGAAATGGTAATAGATACGATCTTAGATTTAGGACTTTAATTTATAAAAAGTATTTTCTTGTCAGAAAACGTTTTCACAAATTAACTTGTTTAACTTAAGACTCGCGTTTAGTTAACTTGATTAAATGTGTCACTCAAATAATCCAGTTACTATTATATCAAATCTCTTTTGTTTATCAAATCACGTAAGTGGATTTCTCGTCACAGACGATAAAGACCATAGACAAATATTTAAAACTATATAGATCACAACGGGTCTTTTGACCTATACCGGTGTGAGTATATAATCAAAGTTGATAAGATAAGACACGATAGGATTATAACATAAGATTAAGATTAACAAGATCGTAATTATACCAAACGCTTATTCATTATATTATTTTCACCGAGTAGTCATGAGAGATTTAGCATCTCATGGCTATGAAGTTCATAACAAGATTAAATGGAATAACAAGAAACATACTATATCTGAAGTAAGAATATGGATCAAAATTCTCCCCGTAATAAGTATGGAATCGAAATACAACCTTTTATTCTTATAAAATCTATGATGTTCTTCTTCGTTCTTCGTGGTTTGATCTTCAATCTTCAAGGGTTTATGGTGTTTTTAGGTTGAAGAATTAGAGATATGATTGTTGTATGAGAGATATTTGAGTGGGAGATGATGAAGTGAAGTGAGGAATGGATGAAATGTGTGAAAATTCGGCCACTATTTATAGGCCAAGTTTGGGGTAAAAGTGTGGCGCACACAAAAGATTGTGCTGCGCACTTGGTGATTAAATGCGAGTGGAATTTAATGTTTATTAAGAAGTGTGGCGCACAAAAATATTTGTGCGGCGTACTTAGGGTATTAATACAATCTTCATTTAATGGACTTTAATTCTTGGACTCGCTTGTAAGTGCGACGCACTTAGGTCAAGTGCGGCGTACTTATGCCTTTTTCAGCTTTGAGATTTTTCTTTTCTTCTAACTTGCTTTCCAATATTGAAAACACTTGTGTTGATAGAAATATAATGCCTAAAAACATTATTAATATCTTTCACATCTTTACGTTTTGATAATCACAAAATATAAGGCGTTAAGGATATAGGATTTTTGGTTTATATGGTTTGGGTATCAGTGTTTCTTTGACCGGTTTTGGTTTTTGAATTTTAGGTTGGGTGTACGTTCTTCATCTTCATCATCGCCATCAAAGTAGATAGGAGTTTTAGAATCATTTTGTTGATCATTTGGGTTAACTGGTGGATCATAGGATTTACCACTCCATGTAAATATGGCATTCACATGCGGGGTGTTTCAAGCTTGCGGTAGTTGGTAAGGTTTAGACGAACTACCTTTTGGGTTAGGTTGAGTGTTACTGGGAAGAGATCCAGATGGTCGACCAGATTGCTTGTTAGTAAATCTGTCACATTTAGCTTCGAGATTTTGGATTGATGTTTGATGGTTTTTTGTTGTTGTTTCGAGTTTATTTTTGAGATCCATAAAAGTATCTTTGACAAAAGAATTGGTTGAGTGTTGAGCTTTTATGAAATCGGTTAGTTGTTTTTGAAGGTCGGGTTTGTCATCAGAGTGAGATTGATAGTTGTCCCGGTTGTATTCGTTCCTCCTGCTTGAACGCCAATTATCGCGGTTTGAATCACGGTTGCGGTAATCATTGTAAAAACGGTACGATGGAAGGTTGTATAGAACTTTGGCTTCTCTTTATGGGAACATGGGTATGTCATTAATTGTCAAGTTTGGTTGTTTGAACCAGATTGGAAATTCTTTTATATCTTAAGCTTCCATTTTTCATGGTCATGGCATCATTTGGGCATAATTTTTTAGTGTCGGAATTATGGCTACCTTTTAATGGAAAAAGCAACGGGTTTTACTTAAAGAGATGGTTTCCCAGTCCAAGCACTGGGTTTTGGTTTTTAGCACAGTCGAGCTGAGTATGTCTTTGTCTTCGAGAAGTTGAATAAAGATTGTTTGGTGTTTATAGAGGAAAATACCACCAGTGCGACATTTAGAACTTCTTGGGTTATTTTGTTGAGGCCGTGGTAAAAGATTTAGATGATGTTGCCTTTTGATAGATTGTGACAATGGCAGTTTCCGAGCATTTCCTTCATATGAAGCCAAACATCGGTTAGAGATTCGTTTTCATGTTGGGAAATGGCTCGGATTTCTCCGAGGAGTCGATCAAAAAGAGCTGGGGGAAATAATCGGCTAATGAAAGAGGTTAGAAGTTCATCCCACTTTTAGATAGTTCCTTCGTTGAGTTCATCCAGCCATGTTTTTGCTTATCCAGTAAGTGATTGGGGAAACATCATCAGGCGGACAACTTCATTCTTGGTGTCTCTGTATTTAAACATATCTCATATTCCGAGGAATTCATGAATGTGTTTATGAGGATCGGTTTTGGTTCTACCATCGAATTGATTTCCTTTGACAAGAGTCAGGTGGTTGCCTTTAATATCAAATTTGTTTGTGGTTTCAGGAATGGTGATTGCGGAACCGGGAGTCAGAGCGACAACACGGTCGGCAGACCATATGGGTTCGTCATCCATGGGATTAAGGTTTTGAAGGGTAACGAGAAAGTGACAGAAGTAATTGATGTTGAGAATTGGTGTGTAGACAACTCTCGGTTGTTAAGGTGGATTGTTTCTTTGTTCGAATGGTAATATATTACTGTTTAATAGTCGTAGTATTTGATTCAAAGTACGTTTAGGTTCAGGTAATGGTTCAACAAGTTCAGAGTTGGAAGCACGTGTATGCATCCAAAGGAGAATTTGTTTGGTTCAGTTTGCCAGAAAACTATAAGACGATTTTTTGAACAAGAGGGGGTGTTTAAAATTATTTTAAAAGCTTGATTACAGAACAACTTTGAAATCTCCGGCAACGGCGCCAAAAACTTTGATGTGTTTCAACAGCTTTAAATTTATAAGACTGAGATTACCGGTTATTAGACGGAAACACACGGGTAAAAGTAAAACCCACGTATGTAGTTTAATCTTTTTAAGTAAGACCGGGTCGTCCACAGGGATTTGCATAGTGTCGAATAATCAGCTAAAAAATAAACTTTAACAGATTTAAAATAAACTGAACTGAATTCAATAATGCGAAAGATGACTACTCAGATAATTTCATATAATTCGTAAGCAATGGTTTAACACCCCCATTTTGACAAATATAGCAACGGAAGCTAATCTGGGGTATTACTTCATAGTACAACAGTCACAATCATAAAAAACGACTCATAAAGAGACGTTTTTGGAAAATTTAGTTATCATTCATTTATTCATCAGAGTTTTACAAAAAGAGAGGTCCCAACATCTAGAAACATAAAGTTTGAATGATAACAGTTTAGCCATCTTCAAGTCTGTGCCACTCCGTGCCATGTGTTGCTCAATTACCTGAGATAAACATGCTAAAAAGATCAACACAATGGTTGAGTGAAATTCATAGGTTTATGATAAATAGTTTGAATACAAGTCATCATAACAGTGGGTTACGTTGTTATACACCCATAATAGTAATAATTGCAATGTAGAAACAATTATCATAGAAAACATTATTATTGCCCTAAGCTCATGACACCAAAGCCTTGAGATAATCAATAATCACAAGTAGTTGCCCCAACAGGTGCCTTTGCCAAACACCCGCATAGTTATTCAAATGAAGTGTGTTTGGTTACCAAAAGTATAGGTATACCAACGGGGGAGTTCAGTCCCAAATAGATCTATTCACAGCATTCGCGCTTACTTCGAAAAGTAATTAACAGTTCATGATAGTGGGGTCTTAATGTTTTTATTTTATTTTATTTTTATTTTTATTGTTATTTTATTTTTTTTTATTTTTTTTTTTTAAAAAAAAAAAAAAAAAAAAAAAAAAAAAAAAAAAAAAAATAAAAAAAAAAGTAGGGACTTAGGCAATAATGCATCAAGATAGCATACAGTTCAAAAAACACTTGCATTCATGGTTTATAGCATGTTATACCCTGTGGGTTTTATGAAATATTTCAAAGATTTAAAATGCGAGGCTATGGATACTACCTTACAGGGTAATCTGATCGATGGCAAAAGTATATTAGTTGAAATTAAAGGCCTTGTCACGCAACCTGGGTAATATGTCAAGTCTTAGTTTGATTGTTTATCTTTCAAAACTTCATGAAGTTTAGTTCACTGTTTGATTTATTGTATTTATGGAATATTGTTTTCACTGTTCGGGCCATTATAATTCAGAGGTCATGTAGTAAATGTTTGAGGAGCCATGACACTTTAAATCATAAATCTAGCAAACTCGTCAAAACGTTTACCCAAATGAAACTCCTCACATGAAGGTCCTTAGTAACGTGATACGTTATAGTTTTAAGTTTTCTTCAAAAGTTAGTTGATGACAAATTACGTTAATTATATAACGTAAATTGTTTTATAATGCGTCCGGATCGATGATTAGAATAAACGATAATGGTGGGTTTTAATAAAATCGGAGTCTTATAATATTTATTTTATATTTTTATAATTTATTTAAAAAAATATTATATTTATATTATATGAATGACTATTAAAACTTAGCAGATTTATACCTCGATGTATAAACTTTTAACAATTATAGTCATTTAGATATAAAGTATATATTATTTAAACCTTTACTTTAGAACTTGGCAAAACAACCCCTTCATAGTTATATCTCTTAAGAAAAGTTACGATTATTACCCCTTGCATGGAAAAGGTATTTATATCGTGTTTTTTTCCAAAATCCTATAATATTGATATTTTTGATTAGAAATCAATTTTGCAGGTTATGCTTTTTAGAATAAGCAAAATAAGATGTTCTAACATAACAATATGTTTAGAAATAAGGATTCGTAGCTAGAAATATAAGGAGAGTTTTAGAAAATTTAGTTATCATTTCATTTATTCATCAGAGTTTTAACAAACGGTCCAAAATCTACATGAAAAATACATAATGTTTGAATGATAACAGTTCTAGCCATTCTTCAAGTCCTGCAATCCATGCCATAAAATGTTCTGTTTCTGAGATAAACATGCTAAAAGGTTCAACATAATGGTTGAGTGAAATTCATAGAGTTTATAATAGATAGTGTGAATAAAGTCATCATAGAGTGGGTTACGTTGTGTCATACACCCATTAAGTGTAATTATTGCAATGAGTATAAAAAATAATTTAATTTTTTAGAAATCAATATTATTGCGTCTATGCTCATCGACTCAAACTGACTTGTGTTTATATCAATAATGATATATATAAAGTTAATGGCCCCCGTTGTAGGTAATTTACATATAACCTATGTGTTTCAAATATAGTGGTTTGGTTACTATCTGGCTATCTCAACGGAATCGTCAATCCCAATAGGCCTATTCATAATATTCACGTTCACTCGCAAGTGATTAATGGTCCATGATGGTGGGGGTCTTTTGGCATAAAGGGACTTAGACAACAGATGCAATAATATATCAGGATAACATACATTTATAAAACACTTGTATTCATGGTTTATAGCATGTATCCCCCTCACAGGTTTACGAAATAAAATATTTAAAAGTGAGGCTATGAACTCACCTTAACAGTATAGGGAAATCTGATTGATGGCAAAAGTATATCAAGTGAAAGTAACAGCTTCGTCATGCAACCTGGGGTGATATGTTAAGTCTTTGTGTGATAGTTTATGTTTCAAAACTTCATAAAGTTTAACGTATATCTTTGATTTATTAAATTATGGAAATGTTGTATCACTGTTCGGGCTATCATAATCCAGAGGCCATGTAGTATCGTTTGAGGAGTCAGGGCACTTTAAATCATAAACCTAGCAAACTCGTCAAAAAGAAAACACAAATGAAACCCTTCGTATGAAATTCCCTAGTAAGGTGATACAATAAGATTTTAAGTCTCTTCAAAAGTTAGTTGATGATAAATTACGTTAAATATATAACGAAATAATGCGTCGATTTACGATTAATAACGATAAATGTGTCAGGTTTTAATAAAATCAAGTTTTATAATATTAATATATATTTTTATAATTTATACAAAAATATTATACATTATATTTTTAAGTTTGCAAAAATGGCAATATATACCCTTGGTTTATAAACGTTTACAAGTTTAGTCCTTTATATATAAAGTATATACAATTTAAACCTTTAACTTTGAAACTTGGAAAAATAGGTCCTTATAGTTATAACTTTAGAATAATAACATTTTCAGCCCCTTTAGTTATAAATTTAAGAAAGTTACGATATATACCACTATGCATGGAAATATTTGCAAAACAAGTCCAAAAAGCCATGCAAGCTTATTTTAAGATTCCAAATGATATTTGCAGGTTATAGCTTATTATAATGAGCTAAAATAAGATGTTCTAACGTAACAAAAGTTTAGAAAAAGGAATCGTTAGCTAGAAAATCAAAACGGGTCATTTTTAGGGTTTTAACTAAAAACACATGGATTTGAGGATTCAAAGCTTCAAACAAGAGTTCCACAAATATCTGATTTAAAAGTATTTGAAAAACGTCTAATATAGAGTATTAGCTTCGTTGAACTATAGATCTAAGGCTACTTGAGCTAGAAATGGGTCAAAATGGGGTTTTTCGGGTTCATACGCCTAGTAACGACTTCAAGGGCTACTTTTTTCAGTGATTTGGTTCTATTCTAACTTAGGGCGTGAGGTCTTTTACTCTTCCTTGGCTGAGGCTAGAACATCTATCGTGGGTGTTTTGAGTTTTGAGGTGTGATTTGAAAGGGGTGAATGTTTCGGCTATATAGGGGTAAAAACACCTTGGTGGCTAAGTTTTGTGTTTTGATTAATTTCAAGGCTAGGATAGATGATTCATGGAAGCTAGTATGATGAGTCTTGAGAGATAGGAGTGTAGATTTGAATGCTTGAATGTGTATGAGGGTTTTCGGCTACAAGAAGGTGTCTACAAGCCTTGGAGCTTAAGGGTGGTGATGGAGGTGCTTATAAGCTTCTTGATGACATAAGGGTGAGGTCATGGAGGTGCTTGAGGTGCTTGGTTGCTTAAAATGGGTCAAAATAAGATAAAAAGGGGTGTCGGGTTTGGTTTGGTCTCAGGTTAGGGTTTAGGGTTTTGAATTCGAGTTAGGGTTAGGTTTTAAGATAGTTTAAGGTTTAGGATTAGTGTTAGGATTAAGGTTTAGGGTTTAGGATTAAGGTTTAGGGCTTAGTTTTAAGTTTTAGGGTTTAGTTTTAGGTTTAGAGTAAAATTAGGGTTTTAGGGTTTTGTTTAGGGTTTAAGGTTTTAGATTAGGGTTTTAGAACGAATTAGGGTTTAGATTTAGGGTTTAGATATTGTGCATTAAGTTCTTGTACCTTGTGTTAAAGTGGTAGTAAGAAACTAAAATGAATTTGGAGGTAAAATGACCTAGTTTAACTTTCTTGCATTATTAACTTATATATTGAGCTTTAGAAAGTTGTAACTTGATTCAGGAGGGAAAAGATATTCAAATTATTATGCTTTCTGCTACATGTACACATGCTTTAGAGGCTTGTACATTCACTTTTATATGTTATACATTACATATAATGAGGGTTTTGTTTTAAACGTTACAGTTTTTTGCTTGTTTTGATATAACATTTTGGAAAGTATGTTAAATGGATAATTGTACTTGGTTAAATGTTATAAGATATAGACTTGACTATTAGGTGTTTACATGATGTATTATACATAGATGAGAGATGGTAATTGGTAGAAGGTGTGTGAGGCGTTTACTTCGAGATGGCAAGTTACGTGGATAATGAGATAAAGAAAACATTTCCCTATAAAAGGTGGTATATATATAATAGATGGATATTACAGTGCATCTAATTTAATAGATGGATATTTACATTGATGAAAATTGCGGGTTGTTATATTTGAGGATTCAAGGCTTAAACAAAGGACTTACACATGATATAACCAAGCTAGTAAGAGTTCTAAAACAGATCATGAGCTTATAGAACAAGGTAAGGATTTACAAACTTGAAAACGGGTCAAAAAGGGAGGGTTTTGGTTCGTACGCTTAGAAATGACTTTAAGGGTTTCTTTTTCTTGATTCTTGACTTCAAATTTGCTGAGTTCTTCCTTCTTTGATGTTCTTTGGTCTTCCTTGATCTTGTTTAAGAATCCATTTGAGTGTATGATAAATTTTGAGGTGTGTTTGAATGGAGTGGGTGTCTTGGCTATATATAGGGTTCAAAAACCCTTGGTGGCCAAGTTTGTGGCTTGGAGTAAGGACCAAGGTTGTAGAGTAGTGACTAAGGACAGCCTTAGGGTGATTAGGAAGAGCTAGAAACTAGCTATGAAAGGTGTGGAGGTGTGGAGAAGGGTGCCGCTGCCAAGGGGTAACAAGGAGGTGTTTGTTTACTTGGTGAGCAAGTGTGGTGATGGAGGTGCTTGGGAGGTTGCTTGGTGATGTGGTGGTGAGGTCATGGTGGTGCTAGGATGCTAACTTGAGGTGCTTGATTGATTAAAAATGGGTTAAAATGAAAATAAGGGTGCGTCCGGTTGGTTTTGATTTCGGGTTAGGGTTTTGGTTTTAATTCTAGTTAGGGTTAAGGTTTAGGATTAAGATTAGGGTTTAGGATTAAGGTTTAGGGTTTAGGATTAAGGTTTAGGTTTAAAATGAAATTAGGGTTTTAGGGTTTTAGATTAAGGTTTTAGGATAATTTAGGGTTTAGGTTTAGGGTTTAGAAGTTTTGCATTGAGTGTTGTACCTTGTACTAAAGAGGTGGTACGAAATCTAGAATGAAAATGGTGGAAAATGAGCTTTTTTAAATTCATGCAATGTTGATTTATACATTGAGTATTTAGGACTTGTACATTGACTTGGAGGGAAAATATAGTTCAAATATTGTGCATTGTACACTTGTACACATGCTTGAAGGTTTGCACATTCATTTTATATGTATACATTACATATAGTTAGGGTTTTGATATAAACGTTTAACGTTTAATGTTTGTTTGGTAAAAATATCATGAAAACTACGTTAAATAGATAACGTACATGATAAAGTAAATAATAGATTATTGACAGATAGGATTGCCATAGGTAGGTTGCGTGAGCTCGTTAACTTTAGATATGCAAGCTATGTTGCATATTGAGATATTGGTAATGCAAGTAATGTAATAAAGCGAAAAATTTCCCTGAAAAAGGTGGTTCATATATAATAGATAGATAGTACATTGCATCTAACTTAATAGATGGATATTTACATTGATGAAAATTTGCGGGTTGTTATAGTCCCCCATCCTTACAGAAATCTCGTCCCGAGATTTAATTGGATTTTGAAGTGATGTTTGAAAACAGATGAGGATATTTGGCACGAATTTCATCTTCGCGTTCCCATGTAAATTCTGGTCCTCTTTTAGAGTTCCATCGTACTTTGACTATAGGAATACGACTTCGTTTTAGTTGCTTGATTTCACGATCCATAATTTCCACTAGTTCTTCTACAAAGTTGAGTTTGTCGTCGAGTTGAAGTTCTTTCATTGGAATGATGAGAGATTCATCGGATAAGCATTTCTTGAGATTAGAAACGTGGAAAGTATTGTGGACATTACTAAGCTCTTCAGGAAGCTCTAGTTTGTATGCCACTGGACCAATCCGTTCAAGGATTTTGAATGGTCCAATGTATCGGGGATTAAGCTTTCCTCATTTTCCAAATCGAAAGATACCTTTACGAGGTGATACTTTTAACATAACACAATCGCCAATTTGAAATTCTAAAGGCTTTCGCTTTACATTGGCGTAACTTCTTTGCCGATCTCTTGCAGCTTGCAAGTGTTGATGAATTTGCACGATCTTTTCAGTGGTTTCATGAATTATTTCTGGTCCTGTGAGTTGAACATCTCTAACTTTGGCCCAGCAAACAGGTGATCTGCACTTTCGACCATAAAGTGCTTCGAATGGTGCCGCCTTGATACTCGCATGATAACTGTTATTGTAGGAAAATTCTATCAATGGTAAGTGTTTATCCCATCCTTTCTTGAAATCTATGACACAGGCTCGAAGCATGTCTTTGAGTGTTTGGATGGTTCTTTCACTTTGTCCATCGGTTTCAGAATGATATGTTGTACTCATGTCTAATTGAGTACCCAAAGCATTTTGCAATGATTGCCAGAATCTGGATGTGAAATGACTGTCACGATCCGAGATGATGGAGATTGGCACGCCATGTCGAGAGACTATTTCTTTGATGTATAACCTTGTAAGAGTTTCCATACTATCAGTCGCTCGAGTGGGTATGAAATGTGCGGATTTGGTAAGGCGATCGACAATGACCCAGATGGTGTCATGTCCAATTGAGGTTTTGGGTAGCTTTGTAACGAAATCCATTGTTATCCTTTCCCATTTCCACATAGGAATTTCTGGTTGTACCAATAAGCCGGATGGCTTTTGACATTCTGCTTTAACTCTAGAACATGTCAAACATTTGCCAACATATTCCGCAATGATTGCCTTCATGTTAGGCCACCAATAGAGTTTCTTTAGATCGTGGTACATTTTATCGGAACCCGGGTGAATAGAATATTTCGATTTATGAGACTCATGCATGATTAAGTCTCTCAAACCGCCAAAAAGTGGTAACCAGCTATGATTTTTGATACAACGAGTTCCATCAGGACGAATTTCAAATGATTTGTCCATTCCTCGTAGGTTTTCGTTTTTGACATTTTCTTCTTTGAGGGCTTCATTTTGGGCTTCGAGAATTTGGGATGGTAATTTTGGATGAACGGTTAGGATTAATGCTCGAACTCGGAGTGGTTTGATTTGTTTCTTCCGGCTTAAGGCATCTGCCACAACATTTGCCTTTCCAGGATGATAGCAAATCTCACAATCATAATCTGCGAGTAATTCTAACCATCGGCGTTGCCTCATATTTAATTCTTTTTGACGAAGAATGTGTTGGAGGCTTTTGTGATCAGTGAAAACTGTACACTTTGTACCGTATAGATAATGTCTCCAGATTTTAAGAGCAAATACCACTGCTCCTAATTCAAGATCATGAGTGGTATAGTTTTCTTCGTGAGGTTTGAGTTGTCGAGACGCATATGCAATGACTTTTTCTCTTTGCATTAATACAGCTCCTAAACCTTGAAGAGAAGCATCACAGTAAACGACAAAGTCATCGTTTCCTTCTGGTAAGGCTAAGATTGGTGCTTCACAGAGTTTTTGTTTAAGGAGTTGAAAAGCTGATTCTTGTTCTTCGCCCCAGATATAATTCTTGTTTTTCTGGGTTAATTTAGTCAAAGGCTTTGCAATCTTTGAAAAACCTTCGATAAATCTTCGGTAATAGCCGGCGAGTCCTAAGAATTGACGCACTTCTGTAGGTGTAGTAGGAGATGTCCAGTTCTTAACAGCTTCAATCTTGGCAGGGTCAACATGAAGTCCTTGACTATCGATGAGATGTCCAAGAAATTGCACGATACGAATCCAGAAATCACATTTAGAGAACTTGGCATACAATTTCTCTTTTCGGAGTAATTCCAAGATTATTCTCAGATGATTAGCGTGTTCTTCTTTGTTACGAGAATAGATAAGAATATCATCGATAAATACTATTACGAATTTATCCAAATATGGTTTACACACACGATTCATGAGGACATGAGATCCTGAATACTACAGGTTGCTTTTGTTAAACCAAATGGCCATGAACATGAAATTCATAAGTGTCCGTATCTTTGTTTTGAAAGCCGTCCTAAGAATTTCTCGTCCCTTACTCTCAGTTGATGATAGCCTGATCTTAAATCGATTTTTGAATAAACGCTTGAGCCTTGAAGTTGATCGAATAAGTCATCGATCCTGGGTAATGGGTAACGATTCTTTATGGTAAGTTTATTCAACTCTCGGTAATCGATGCACATTCTAAAAGATCCGTCTTTCTTTTTAACAAATAAGACAGGAGCTCCCCAAGGCGATGTACTTGGTCGAATAAAACCTCGGTCTGTTAGTTCTTAAAGCTGGCTAGATAACTCCTGCATTTTTGAAGGAGCCAATCTATAAGGTATTCGAGCTATAGGTGTTGCTCCGGGGATTAAGTCAATTTGGAACTCTACTTTGCGAACGGGAGGAAGACCAGGTAGATCTTTAGGAAAAACATCTAAAAATTCTTTGACTATGGGGAGTTCTTCTAGTCTTTTCTCGTCTAATTTCTTTTCCATTACTTGGATCATGAAAACTTGACAACCTCGAGATATATACCTTTCGGTTTTTATACATGATATGAGATTTAGTTGAGTTTTACTTTGATCACCTCGAATGATTAGAGTTTCACCGTTTGAAGAATGTGAACGACTTTCTCGTCACAGAGAATTTTGGCATTGATAATTTAGACAACCAGTCCAATACCATTGACAACGTCGAAAAAACCCCTTAACCCCCCGAGTTTAATTGGCAGAGATGCGATTAGAAAGGGTTGATCTAACAAAGTTAGAGTGCAGCCTTTGATAACGGTGTTTGTGCTTACTAAGTTTCCGTCAGCCATTTCGATATCATAAAAGGTATCTATTGTAATAGACAGACTATTTAGTTTAGAGGCAAGAGATATGGATATAAAGCTTTTATCAGCACCAGAGTCAAACAATACTTTGGCTAAATGCTGATTTAGAAGAAACGTACCCGTAACCACGTTCGGGTCTTGATGAGCATTTTTATCTCTTAACATGTAGGCTCTTCCCTGGGCATTGATGTTGGTCTTTCGGCACTGATTTGTATAATGCCCTTTTTCTCCACAGGCATGACATACAATTGTCACTGGTAGTTGATTACTTCCAGTGGCTGGCTTCTTGTTTTGGCAGTTCTTGGTCAAATGGCCTACCTTGTTGCAAATATTACATTTACCAGTACAAGGTCCGGTGTGATGGAGATTGCATCTCTTGCATAATGGGAGGTCTCCGGCATACCTATTGTTTCCAGATGGAGTAACAGCATAAGCTCTAACAGCTTCTTGCCTTCGGTTTTGTTGTAGTTGGTGATTGTTGTAGCGATTGTTGGTGTTGGTGTTACGGTAGTTGTTGTTGCTGCGGGAGTTGTTGTTGAAAGTTCTTTTGTCGTCAAACTTTCGTTTGTTGTCACTTGATACTTGCACTGGAGTATGCTTGGTTACTTGATCCATTAACCTTTGGGCTATGTTAATGGCTTCCTCTAAAGTTTGAGGTTTAGAGGCAGTAACATTTCCTTCAATGCTTCGAGGTAGTCCCCCGATGAAAGCTTCCAAGAGTTTCTCGTTGTTTGGCACCATGTTCGGGCATAGGACTGTTAATTCTTTGAATCTTCTAACATAAGGCTTAAGATCATTTCCCTTTACAGTCAGATTGAAAATTTCTTCTTCCATTTTTCTGATCTTAGTCCGGGGATAATACTTGTTCGTTAGAAGCCTTTTTAACTCAGTCCAGGTGATTCGATTGGCTTGCTCTACTCCTATAGGTTGGGCATATGCATTCCACCAGGACAAGGCATCGTCAGTTAGAGTACCAGTAGCAAATGTTACTTTGTTTCCTTCAGCACATCTGCTACGAGAGAATACTGATTCGCTGGTTCGTTCAAACCAGCGAATAAGGCCTACGGCTTCCTTCGTACATTTAAGTAGAAAGGTCGTAACAGCTGAGAACTCTTTATAGTTTCTTTTTTACTGCAGGTAAGTTCCAGTAGGATTAGGTGTCCTTTGGGATCTAGCACTTGCCATTGTTGCAGCTTGAGCTTCTAGAGCTGCAGTGACACTGTCAGCAACTAGTTTTCTAATGGCAGCTTGAGTCATAGCCGGTGCTTCCGATGTTGATGTTCTTTTTGGAGGCATTCTATCAACAAAAGACAACACATAATGAGAATGATATCTGATGATGATGCATATGATGATGAATGAAGCGGTAAGAACAACAAGGTAGATAACGGGATTGCCTTTGTATTAAGAACAACTTGCCTTAGTACTATACATAGTCAAGATTTGACAAGTGTTTTTATTTATACCACACATCCTGTGGCTAGGTTAAAAGCTAAAACTGGAATTTAAACTAGAAGTTGGATGATCATTCCATACGGTTCTTGAGTTCGATGATGGAGTCTTGGAGATTTTCTATATCCGCTTGGTGACGAATCTGCATGTCATTGATGATGTCTCCCAATTCAGTAATCCTGAAGCGGGCTAGAGAAATCTTATGGTTGCTACACATTTGTTTCCTCTGAAGTTTGGTAATTTGGGCACGAGCTTGTTGAAGTTCAGCTTCCAAAGTATCAAAATCTTGTTGGATGATTACTCGTCCTTTTCTGAGACCTTCGACTTTATCTTCTGTATGCTCAATACGATTGAGAGAGAGTTCTTCTAAATGATTTAGAATTTCGATTTGTTCCTCATGACGCTCTACGCTTGTCTTTCAAGAACTTTCGCCTATCTCAAAGGCTTGAGGTAGGGAAGAAGAAGATGATCAGCCTCGTTTCTTAGGTGACAGAAATTCTTCCAGAAGAAAGGATTCTTGAGGTTTAGGTATTAAAGATGGAGGTATAATAGTTGGAGGCGGGATAGGTGATTTTTCAGTATAAAAGGCTTGCAAAGCTTTCATGTAAGGATCATCATGAAATAACGAAAGACTTGGTAAAGTTAGCGGGACAATTCCAAATGAGTTGGAAGAACTAGAGTAAGTTTTTCCCGGTAAGGTTGTGTAGGATCCCGCAATCACTTCATAACATACATCATATAAGAATCAAACTAGAGAATTAGAGAGAGAGATGAGTTGTTTTGTAGGGAGAGAAAGAAGAGATAGAGAGATGAGAGAAAATAGGAAAGTGGAATTATTTAAAATGAAACAACTAACTTTTCCAAAGAGGAAAAGTTACTTATATACCCCGACACATTTAAGTAACGTGCGGGATATTTAACTAGGACTCGGGCTCGGGTTTTGCTTGGGATTAAACCCGAAACATATACAATATTAGATTAACTATCAAGCCTGATTCCCGATATTATACTATTACAACATTAACTAATTAAGTGACCGAGACTCGTACACGTAATGAACGAACTTCCTGTTCGGCTTAATATTTTGAGGCTAACAACATGTTTTGAAAATGTTTGAACTCTTGTACGAACTTCATTTACACACCTGTGTCAATGTTAATCGACATTTCTAGGTACGTAAATGTTATCGAATCCAAGAGACATGTCGAGAAAATTCTTTTTGGTATATTTGAAATTTTTTGATTTTATATTTTGTTTTTCTAGATTTTACATTTTTGTATTTTCTTTTTGTTGGTTTTATATTTTTGTATTTTCTTTTTCAAAAATATTTATAAATCAAAATAAAGAGTAAAACAAAAATATTACAAATCGATGTTTGATATATATCAAGCAAATTCGTTTGCCAGAACCTCCAGTTCATCTGGAGTTAAACATCTCATACCAAGTCGTCTAATGAGATACTTAAACCTATCTTCGGGTGAGGCTTTAGTAAACAAGTCAGCTAACTAGTATTCAGTTCTGACAAAGAATAATTCAACAATACCCTTTTTAACCTGTTCCTTGATAAAGTGATTTCTGACATCAATGTGCTTGGTACGGGAATGCTGGACTGGATTGCATGAGATGGCTATGGCTGCCTTTGAGTCACAATACATAGGTTTTTTTTATCAAAGTGAAAGCCATAATATGTGAGTTGAGTTCTCAATCATAGAACTTGAGTGCAGCATGCAGATAAAGACACATACTTCGCTTCTGCTGAAGATATTAAAGTGCAGTCCTGCTTCTTGGACGACCAGCTGACTAACTTATCACCTCTTAGAAATTGTATGCCACCATATGTGCTCTTACATGAATCGAGACAGGCCATTTGATCCGAATCTGAAAAAGCTGTTAGTTCGAAACCGGTGTCCTTTGGATACAAGAGTCCCATGTTAATGGTATTCTTAAGGTACCGAAAGATCCGCTTAACCACAGTGAGATGTTTCTCAGTCGGTTTC